>KZ303498.1:222068-377462 GCA_002705745.1 Coemansia reversa NRRL 1564
AAACCGGAGTCTCTGCAGCGAGTTTTGTACCAAAGAATTCCTGAGTCGCCCCCAGTCTCAGCATATGGTATTGCGGTCTTAGAGTCGCACTGTGAAATGTCAGGCTCGGTTTCTCCCAGCTGTGATGCCCTGCGTGCGCGAAGAAGCGCAAGTTTCTCGCGTGTGCGCTCAGCCGGAGTCTCTGCAGCGAGTTTTGTACCAAAGAATTCCTGAGTCGCCCCAGTCTCAGCATCTGTTCTCGCGGTCTCAGAGTCGCGCTGTGGACTGCCAGACTCGATTTCTCTCAGTTGTGATGCCCTGCGTGCGCGAAGAAGCGCAAGTTTCTCGCGTGTGCGCTCAGCCGGAGTCTCTGCCACGAGTTTTGTACCGAGGAACCCCTGAGTCGTCCCAGCCTCAGCGTCTGGTATCTCGGTCTTAGAATCACGCCGTGGGCTGTAAGATTTGCTGCTATTCGACTTCACCGAGGTGTCGAGTGCGTCGCTGTTGCCTATGGCCTCCGTTGCGACGCTGCTCGCGGTACTGCATATGATATCACTATGGCAAAGTCCGCCTGTTGCGTTAGTGTGTGTGTTAGGTGACAGTGCGCGGCGCTTGTCAGGGTGCATCGGTGTCTGTGGTGGCGCCAGTGCTTGGCGGGGTTCACACTTGCGACGCATCTGCTGCGCTCGCTGCAATAGCCGTTCAATACGGTCACAACACTCTTTAATCGAAATGCACGAGTCAGGAGTCGCTAGGCCGTCACTGTGCTGTGGTGGTGAGCCCATGGATGACCTGTTTGTCTGTTGCTCAGATATATGAATGTGCGAATCTGAGCTGGCGCGCCCACGGACCGCAGTATGCTGCTGCTCCGCACTCCATGCAGATGTGTGGTTGCTGTCGCGCCCAGTGTCTGGGGTTATATTTTGTTCTGAAGGAAAGGCGCTGGTGGTGTTAGAAGACGGAGAAGTTACCGGGTCGACTTGCAGCCGAAGTCCGCGCTTATTCGTGCTTTGTGCTTTTGTGGTAGCGCCGCTGCGCTGAATTGTTTCTGTCTGGGTGAGTTTCTTTTGCTGGCTCCCCAGGTGCCTATCGCAAAGATGGCCGGTGAATGGTGGTTGCTTGAAAGCAAAGCCCTGGTTGGTTGGCGGCGTCTTGAGGGACTGTTGTCTGCCCAAGGGCGGAGGTATGCGTGTGGGGCGACTAGAAGCGCGGCACTGCTCCTTGATCTGTGCGACGTTACGAACGGGCGAGTGCTTCTGCGGTGCAGCGCGAAATACGGGGATTCTTGTAAGATATTCCATGTTTTTTGTGGGGTGGGGGGGTTTGTTTACAATAGAGCGGTTGTTTTTTCGGAGATAGAATGTTCCTTTGTTGATATGTATTGCAGATGTGCTAAATTCTTCCGCAGATGGTAAGAAAGGGTGTGTGTGTGTGTATTTTTTTTTTGTTGAGGATTTGTTGCTTAGTATAAAAATGCCAGAGTTGGAAGTTCAAAAGCAAAAAAGTGTTGAAGAAAAAAGAAAAGAAAAAAGAGGTTGTCGTTGGCCGTAGCCGCCTACGCCATCTCAAATACGCGCCATACCATTTCCTCACTCTACTGAGGAGTCGGTCATTAACGTAGTTCATCAGGTGCCATTGATTGTGCGATGGTTTTGCCTTACCTTTTCTCCATATAAAAATCCATGCGCAGATCTCCAATGGCCACTGTGGCAGATCGCGCCCACATGTGTTGCTTTCGTGGCTGAGGTAAATACGAGGGTACGTACTGTGGCTAAGGAAACTTGGGCTATGTGGCTCTGAAGTACACTGGGGGAATGGTGTGGAAGCAGGAGGAAGAGTAGATAAAAAAGCTGCGGACCAGCGGATCCAGAAAGCGTGGGTCACTAAAATGCTGGAAGTGCTGAACTTGTCAGCACCAGACATGTGGGCATCTGGTAATATAAACGCCTAGTATAAGATAAGCACTAGGAAAACCAACATTCACGGATTTGTGCTGGAAGCCTTTTGAGTAACCTACCACTTACACAGCGCAAATCGTACGGTCCTACCTCTGAGGCTGAGGGATAAGCAAGAGACGAGGGCACATCTCCGACTGTGTGGAGAGTCGCCTTTAGTGTTGCTGAACAGCAATCAGCCTATTTATTACAAATGGAATAGCAAGTAACTAATACATTTCTTTATTTTTTGACGAAATAAACTTGAGGCTTCTGGCGTCTCGGCACTGTCTTTAACTTTTTGTCGCTTATTAACATACAACTAGTAAAGAATTAATAAACAACCACTGGCATTTGCCTTTAAATATCAGGCTATTTGTCACAATTCTAAGGAGCGAATATTTCAATAAGGATTTATAATAAACCTTATATAATTTCTTAAGATGACTGTGCAGTTTGCTCTATTTATAGAGCTTCTGCACGACCTACTACTGAAGCAATCTAGGTAAGATGGTTAGCCGACTGCCCCCACATGTTGAGGGGAAAGATCAGAGGAATAAATGTCTGCATCTCAAACTCCGCCCCCCTCTCAACAAGTATGCTGGGCGATATTGCCTGACCAATTCCACCTTTCATACAAACCAATGAAATTATCACAACGTGACCAAAACCTGTCGAACATATCGCATTTACCCATTTTACCTAGCATTGTGCATGATCGAGTCGGACAAAAACTAAAAAGCTTACAGACAACATACAGCGTACTCATCTACCAAAAATTTAATTTTCTTTACTTCTCCCGCGTGCATTTGCGCTGGTCTGTCTGCGCATCCATGTTGCGGCTTCTTCGCCCATCGCCTTTACGCCGGACCACTTGGCAGCTTTCTCGGTCTCAATGCAGCCGTCTTTTGCAGGCGCATATTTCCAGTGCATCGCACAGCTCCGTAGATATTGCCTCGCTCAACAGACACGCACAGGACCTAGCAGAACAGACATGGACACTCGGGCGCGAGCAGCAGGCTGCTGATATCCTCCATGCTTGTCGCCGCTTGTGCAACAGAGACTCGCCAGCGCAGCAAGTGCGCAAAGCATGTACTGTGGCTGATACTCTTGGACTCAGCCTTATCCGTAACCGAAGCAGCGCCGTCTCTGCTACAGCCTTTGTTGCCTATATCGAGTTCTACGCCCATTTGGCACGTCCTGATATCACGCAGCGCGCTCTGCTGCGATTTGGCGCACAGTGGCGAAGACCGCCCATGGCTGTCTGCAACGCCCAGCTACTGGCGCTGCTGCGCTTTCGCGCTGACTGTGCCGTGGGCCACACATTAGCCACAAAGTCCATCTCCGATCCAGAAATAATCGAGAGGCGTCTGGAACTGCGATCAGTGCGTGCAATTGTTGACCGCGAACTGCGACGCGAGCGCTGGCAGCGTTTTTTGCTCAAGACAATGGAATACGCAGTTCCTGCTGCCATGGCAGCGCTAGTTGCCAAATGGTTTTGGTTTTATAACAACGTCGCCTTGGTTGCCCTGACTCCGCCATCCCGCGCTGCTGCTATGGCAGTGATTGCTGCTGCGCTTGCGCTGGGCACACGCCTGTTGCTGCGACACTCTGTCATGGGTATTCTTACTACGCCCCGCGCTCCAGCGCCGCCGCTGACCCACGGCATTCCTCTGGCACCAGAAAACGAGCGTGCAATTTGGACCATCCTCCAGCGTGCGTTTCCCGCTGCTCCGTCGGACCAGGCTATGGATGAGATCAGCGCTCTACTGACACAATCCTCGAAGCCTGTACATGCGTCTTGGCGGCTTCGTGTTGCTCTACGCTGGTGTCGCGTTGCGCGTAGAATGGCCGTGGTTGACCCTGCGCTGTTGAGTATACACGGTCTGCGTCAGCGCTTGGCATCTTTATGGCTGCGTTGTCTGCCACGCATGTTTGATCTTCACGACCGCTGTGACGCATCTGTGAGCGCTGCGGATACTCAGATTTCAGAGTTTGCGAGTTTTGTGCGTACAGGTTTCACAAGCGTGCCTCTGGCACTTTCTTCTGCCGATGCTGTGGCATTTGCGAGATTTGTGACACGAGAGGCAGGATTGCACGGTTTGCGTGACCTGTTGGATCTAAATGCTGCTGGTATTTTGGCAATTCCCCGTCCTGAGCCACTTGATCCACCCGATGCAATGTCCGATTTTCTGGCTAACTGGCGTGCCGCTGATGAAGTACTTTTACAAGCAGTTCCAGAAGATATCCGAAGAGCTCGTGCAAATGCTTCTGTGACGATTTTTACTGCGCTACTACAACAATTGCTGCTTCTACCCACTCGCACTTTATCCAAATCACACCGCCATTTACTTGGACTTACGCTACGTAGGTTGTTGCGTGCTGCCGCTCGAGATATACTGCCTCTGTCTCCTGCTCTCTATCATGCTGCTTTTGCCGCTGCCCGCGAGCTACGGTGCTGCTTGCTTGCTGAGCGAATTGCTACAACGCTTGAGCGTCGCTTTCGCAGCCACGATCCTCATATCCTATCTCTTCTTACCCACCCACCCAGATCCCCTGCACCTACCGCCACTACTGCTTCAGATTGGCGCCAGCACGGTACTTCGCGGGGGCTACCATTGATAGTTGGTGCGGTTACTCCGTATCTGGCTCAGCTGGTACAGGCTTCTACTGCAACTGAAAAGCCTGAAATTGTGGACACCTTTGTAGCACATTGGCATAAACTCGGCATACTATCGCATTCTGCATCCATCCAATGCCTCGCATCTGCTTTAGCTACTCTGCCACTATCCAGTTCTGGCATTACTACAACCACCACCACTACAAAGTTTGCTGATGGCGATCGGATAGCCGTTTGCGCGGAACATTGGGCAAGACATGGTTGCCAACTGGCTGAAGCTAATAACAGTGCCTCGGACACCGACAATCCTGCGCTGCCGCTGTATCGTCTTTTAACTCGTTGCCTTAACTCTTGTCGCTCGCTCAACGATGACGCCCGCGCCCTGCGCATATTATCTATCTGGGAGTCACTGGTTTCTTCTCGACCAGTTCTGCGTGGCGTCGCCACCGCTGAATTTAACTCATCATCGCTGGCTTTACTTGTGGATACTGCCGATACTGCTTTGCATACACAGACCACTCAAAAGCAAAACAGTCGTGCCTTGCTGGACCGTGCCCTACACACCCTTGATCAGATGCACGATCTTGCTCAACTTCCGTCAGCTCGCGATTTTGATCGACTCCGCTCAATTGCCAATCGTCTACAAGTTGATATTTCTGATCGCATTTGCTGTTGGCTGCCTGTGTTGAAAGAGAACTCTCGGTCAACCAAGCTCACCTCCTTTGCAAAGTCGCTACTTTAGCACATGTTACTTGAATTTCAAGTAATATGCTAATGTTATCTAGTTTGTCATAAATATAATCGTTGTTTTACAGTATAATATTACAGTTAAATCCATGGTAATAATGTTGAAGACTTCATTTTACGTAGTATATGTGCGTGCTTGGTCTATGTATGTGATTTCAGCTTCCAATCACCTTTGCAGTGTTACACTGTTGTTATTATCTGACAATTAATATTACTAGTTACTTTACTTTGCATATCAAAACTCCTACATATATGCATGTAGTTGTAATATGCGTCTAGTGAAAATATTAACTATGCCAAAGATTATATATTATGTGGTTTGTAATTCAACAAATAGACCAATCGAACTAACAGCTACTAACATCCGCATGCTTTTTCTACAACTAATGGTATAATTTACGCTCACAAATCAATTGATGACTCTTGGGCGGTCGGTGATAGTATGATCGCCAGGAAGCTTTCTAAAAGATCTTATATAGACTAGTATACGTATTGAGTAAACTATAAAGTGATCAAATTTCACCCTTTGTGCAAAAAAATATTAGGCGTACGCAAGCAATACAGAGTCAATACGTTAAAGTATGCGCCCTTGCGTCGGGCTGAGTTGTCGTCTAATTTTCCACAAAGTGCAGCATTTGCCAGTAATAGCAAAAGCAACCTGCTCGTGTTTGCTTTACTGTCGCATTAATCATGATTGCTGCGGTATAACCAATTACCAAATCACATGTGTGGTCGTACAGTTGAAGGGGGCGAGAAGGGCAAGAAAAGAAGAGAAATGATGAACTATAGTGTGGCTGGTAGAGCCACGAGAAAGAGGCGAAAGAGGTGTGTATAAAGGAAATTGAATATTAAGAGATGTCTGACCGTAGGCATGAAGGGTCTGTGCGTGTGCGTGTGCGTGTGCGTGCACACGTCTGTATCTTGCGTAGGTATTAGGGGCACCAGGAAAAAAGTACTGGCTAAGTGAGTGGTTTATCGATAAAGTCGGAGAAGGGGGTTGAAAGGAACCTTGACAGCCAACATTTACACATCTCTTCTGCATATTGTTGTCTACATTGCTTGCCTGCATATGGCAAACGCGGAAAGGAAGGTGGGATAAGATGTGCGACGAAGGTGTCCCGCTACATGCGGGCAAGTCAGTCGTGTGCAAATGATGCATGGTTGTGCGTCAGACTCAGCACCGCCGATACATCGTCAACTGTTGTCAAATCTATCAAGAACGGGATCAGATCGCGGAGCTCAGTATCCATCTGGTCATTCAGCCATGTACTGATCCCTATTGCGTTGTTGGGGTGGAATGCATAGCTGGCCGGCGAGTTGTCGATTATAATCGACTGTGTAATGTCGCGCCCCAGTCGCGACAGATCTTTAACGTAATTGCCGTTGTACAGGTTGCATGACTCGCGGAACAGTCGGTGGTGCATCACCTTCTTTTTGTCCAATAGGTCCAGGACCGGATCTGCGTACTACATTTGAAAGAAACACACATGCATGGCTTTGGTTAGAAGTTTAGTACAAGTGTGGGGAGGGAGTGGCGCTGCATGCAGCGTGCTGGGACGGAGCATCCAAGTACAGTTGTGCTTTCACCCTCTTTCCCATCGCATCTTCAAATATACGCACAACTGTGCTATGCGTGTCTAAGCAATGCACTATTTTGCCAACTATATCCGCCACCGTCTGCACAATCGCAGACGCTGGACACGGAGGGCGACATATTCGTGCACAATGGCAAACAAACAGCGCTGCTCCTGCAGCACCTGCAGTTGCGCAAGGCCAACCTCTGGCGGGGGAGGCCTGCATATTCCCCTCCCCTCTCTGCAAGAGCTGGCCCCGTGCAGTAACAGATGCAATCTGCGTCCAAATTGGACAGTAAAAACTTACCATTGCAAGCGACGCTGTAAACACAACCACCTCGTAGTATTGACCCATCACGCTGATGAACTCGTCCACCCCCGGGCGCTTGACAACGTACACGCTGTGCTCTTGACCCTCAAGAACCACTGGGACAACGTAGTCAGGGTGTTCAACCTCACGGAACGAGCTATGAACCAGCGTCTCATCAAGATCCAGCACCAGACACTTGCGTCCCTTCAGCGATTGCGCCAGCGGCGGTAGCAGGAACTGGTTCTCGACGTGTGTGACAAGCCTCTCCGAAGACGCTGTTGCAACGTTTCCTGGTGGCGAGGTGATCTCTGCACGAAGTTCAATCTCATCGTCCGTCTCAAACCCATCCTCACCGATGCTCTCAGGGTCGGCTGAGCTGCTCTCAACTGTTAGCCGGCGCGGCACGTGCTCATATGTCTCGTCGCCAAGATACAGCTTAGTCATTGTGTTGGCTGGTGTCTCGCTGGGCACAACTTGCTGATCCTGCTCATCACTCAGGTCTGACTTGCTGCTGTGCCGGCTAGTCTGCACAAAGGCGCTGCCGTTGCGCCGTGCGGCGGCCGAGGACCTTGCAATGTCGCCCAGCGACGTTGGCGGTGTGCGGTAGACCGAGTCGTCGGCTTCTGTATCAAACTCTGACGAAGCTGTGTTGTAAACACCAGGATCACTGCCCTGAGAGGCACTGTGTGCAGCAGTGGTAGCAATGCCTGCGCCAATGCCCGGGATTCCCGAGCCTGGGCTTGGTAGATCGTCAACACGAACCGAGTCAGAGTTTTTATCAGAACGCGATATAAGCCAGTCAGACTCGGCTGCATCGTCTGTGTCATCAGGAGGGCCGACATAATTTGGACCATCGCTAGGCGTGGATGGCGCCTTTGAACTGGCTGTTGTATGGTCATCCAGCGAGCCTACTGCAACAGCAGTTTCGGCGGCACTAGGGCTGCCACGAACCTGGCCAAGGCCGTCCCGCAGCCGCCGCTGTTCCTGATACCCACCTGTCCGCTCATGAATAGAGTCGCAGTCGTTATTGCTACTAACCCGTTGCCGCGTTCCCTCGCCCTCCTCGAAACGCTGTTGTGTCGGCTGATTTTGGTGTTCAGGGGTAGACTGTGGGTTAGAGTCCCTCTGCATAGTTCCATACGAGGTTCCGCGTCTAAACAGGCCGGCTACTGGAGTACAGCAAGTAAAAAGCTGCGAAAGTACGTTGCGACGGTGCTCTGCACGCGAAGAGCGCTCAAAGTCCATACTTTGGGTGAGGCGGCTTGGGTGATTGCGCGGCCGGTGGCAAGTATTAGTGGGGTCGCGAATAAGCTTGGCTCTGCGCTGGCGGTGGATTGGGCGTGCTGGTGGGACCTCTGTGACAACATCTTCGACCTCGTGCCGGTTAATCACCGGGAGGCTGTTTGTAAGTGCGGTGGGCGGCGTGGCGCTCCTTAAGCCTTGCACGCGAAAATCGACAGCGCCCTTGTTGTTGTTTTGGCTTGCTGTTGCTACTACTGGGCTGGGACGGCTGGTAGTCGCCCGTGTGCCTGATGCGACGTCTATGGCGGCATTCGATTGAAGAGCTGTTGCGCTGAAGTCGTTCTGAGACGACAGTACCCTTTCCTGGCGTCCGTTTTTTCGGCTGCTGCTGTGCGCGCGCGACAAGAGCAGTTGGCCCCGCTCTACAAGGCGAGAGCAAACCATGCAAGAGGCAGTGGCGGGAGAAGAAAATGTGTGCGGGCAAGAGAGTTTAGAGCTAGGATACCAAAGTTTAGGTTCCCCAAAAAGAGACAGAAGCAGGCAATAAAATATATTTGGAGATAGAGAACAGATACTATAGAAAGCAACAGAACAGCGAACAAAATATCTGCACCGCCTGCCTGGGATGGAGGAGCTGGATTAGCACACGCAAAAGAGAGAAAAGAGGAAGAGTAGAAAGTTGAGCTGCTATCCAGGGCCCGGTTTTATCATGCAACCAGGCTGGTTGGGCGGGGAGGCGCTTGCTAATCGGACAGAAAGAGGGAAGGGTGGCAGAAAGAGAGGAAAAGGAACAACGGACGCGGCATAGACAGCCGGGACGGGAGATGAGCAGCAGAGCGCGGCTGTTGTGGACGAGGGAGTAGCATCAGAAAGAGCATACACATACAGCCACATCCACAATAAGCGACGATGCGCAAGGCCAGGCGGCAAAGGGAAAATGAAAACAACGCAAAAAAAAAAAAAAAACCAAAACCCAACACAGCATCAGCTAGCAGCATTGATGAAGGAGGGGGAGCAGCCTAAGGCGGGATTTGCGATCACTGCAGTGGGAGCAGCACTGGCCAAAGAGCCCCCGTCTGGGCGCAAAAGAGCAGGAGCGGCTGAAGGCCCACCTCGTGCAGCGCAGACCGGCAGGTGGGCCAGAAGCGCCGGGCACAAAAAGAAGCTGGACAGTTAGCCTGAGCAAGGTGATGCGACCACCACCACTATTAACCCAAACCAGGCAGGGAAGTACAAGGCGCTGGCAATGATGTGCACAAAAGAGAGCACTGCGGATGGCACTTCTGAACACAGCGCAAGACACAGCCGCATGCATAAAGGGCGCACGGCGATGCACAAACAGTTGTAGTTCTTATTCGCCACCACCGACTATACCGCCTGTGGAAGCAGGCCAGCAGGTAGTGGCGACAACAGCGACACACTGTGAGGCGTCCCATAGGAGGAGCGGGAGTGCAGTGGCCACTGGAGAACAAAGGTGTGTGTGGGAAGCCAGCAATGCCAACAAACGAAGCAAGGGAGGGTACGAGCGCTGCAGACACAACAGACGCTGATGCCTGTGCTCGCAGAATGCACTGCTTATCAGACACCGCACCCTCGTCCGCATCCACCCGACATCTGCGCTGCGGACCTCAAATCAGCTCGCAGGACCACAGCGAGCACATGCAGCGGTTCTTGACAAAGGAGAAGGGGGTTGGCTATTATGTCTGAAAGACATCCAGGACGGCAGACCAGCTATCCATTTCACGAAAAAACAATAACAAACAACTTTCTGTCCAGCTGCGTCGCCACAAATAGACAGCGCGCTGCCAGAGCCCAAATAGGAAATCAACATGCAGCGCTCGGGAGATGCTCGTCTATTCAGGAAATGAAGCCGACGATCCCAGTCACCAATGGCCGATGACGCTGCCGATAAAAAAAAAAAAAAAAAAATGTCGGGTCCCTTCGTCCCCAAATCCATCGTGTACCAGACTCACCCGCAGCACAGCACATGCAAACGAAGGGAGACAGACGTGCTCGGACATTGAAAGGGGGTCCCAGGGAAGAGAAAAGAGAGTGTATGTGCAAAAAGAGTGGCAGGAGGGAGGGAAATTTTGGTATCGTTTCCTTACCTCGTAGTTTGCGGAAGCGCAGGCCGGCCCTGGAGCCCTTCACCGAAGCGGAGGGCCGGGAGAACGTAATGTCCACTGCCGGAGCCAAGCTGGGGGTTTGACCACTAATTGTCGAGTCCTCTGGTGCCGGACCATAGCTCAATTCAGCGTTCGCCATTTGGGCTCACGCAACAGAATGAGAGGAGCAAAGGTCGGCAACCGTCGCAACAATTAATGCGCGTCGCTATCCCCAAGTAGGCAATACGAAGCAACAACAAAAAAAAATGCAAATACGGGGCTGGTCCGTCAATTTGGAATAATAACTATAGTCGAAAATAAGAATGCTTTTTTTAAAAAAAATATTAGAAAGCAACGCGAACACCAAAAATGAGAAGAAAAAAAAACAAAGCCTTACAAGAACACGAAGAAAAGAAAGAAAGAGGATGCAATCAGCTAAAGAGTATAGAAAGTCTAGTCAGACAAAACCCACTTGGTTTAAGAGCATTTAAAGAATTGATGTTGCAAAGCTGATTTTTTTGTGAATTTTAAATGAACTGGTTTTCAACCACAGGAAAGGGGGGGGGGTTGTGCTGAACACCCCCCTTCTTTATGGTTTTCCTAAAAGTGTCTATGCTCTGAAGTTTTTTTTTTTTTGGCATTCAGATTATATGGGCAGCAATAATGCGCACTGCCTTTCACAAATCCAGAGCCAAAAAATGCACTCGCGTGAGTATTTGTTTGATAGAGCGAGCGTGCATAGTGTGCAAGCCAATTTAGTGAGACAATAGATCCCCCACTTGAAAAAAAAAAACTCGGAAACATTAAGCTCAAAATTAGTCTTTAAGGAAACTACCAATACATCTCTCTTTTGCCAGAAAATAGATGTGGCGTAGCTTGGGTGCAATTGCGTGGTCAGCTGCTGTACTCAGCCAGTGCAAGCGTCTCAATTGTACCAAATCACCCCTCGGAGCTCTTCGGATGCTGTTTATCGACAAAGAAAAATTATGGTGAACAGTAGCCGTAGTTGAGAATTGCAGTGCTGATGCGCGCATAATAAATATTTACTTATTGAAACTAATACTACAGACACAGCGCCTGTAGCTAGTGCAGCCAAACCACGATGCTGGCGAATTAGGAGCATAATTTTCTTTTCAGCGCCACCATTGATAGTGTGGCTCGACAAAATATTCTGTATATATATGTGACATCCACAGTATGCAACTACATTATTTATTAATACTTTGCTATCTGGATGATGTAAGCTGTAAATATCATGTATAAATGTCCTCCACCATGGTATGTCTTACTGTACCATCACTTTTTAACAAACATATCTTTCTGACTGGAATTTTGTCATGGCGTATATTGTTGGAAAATGTTTGTTTATTTCTTGTAATCCATGCATGCACGTATCCTGCTTTTAGTGGAGTAATTCGCTTTACGGATGTGACGGGCAATCTCGCGTTTGACGGAAAAATGTAAACAAATAATGGCAATTTCTTTTTTGGACCCAACTTGTCCCTTAATTTTTTTCCACTGAGACCAGTAACCACGTGGAAAACGGGCTGAAGAGAGGGAGTTGCAGTTGGCAGTCCCGAGCTGCATTTCCGGTCTGTCTCAACTTTCTCCACTTCCCCTTGCATGTTCTTGGCTCTTATTTTCAGCTGTCCCAGAGCTCTGATACAGAAACATTACCGTAAAAGCATCTTCCGCAGACATCGCATGCATATGACAACGGCAGAATCCGAGCTACAGGCGCCATCGCAATGGTCTGATCTCAATATTCTCCCCAACGAACTTCGTCTGAATCCAACGCTGACTTGCGGACAGGCGTTTCGATGGAAAGTTACCGGCACCAATGAGTGGACATGCGCGTTGTGGGGGCAGGCAGTAGATCTCAAACAGACGCCTACCACAGTACTATTCCGCACTCTTGGGACTCTTCCTAACGCAAATGCAGACGTGGAAGGCATGTTACATGATTACTTTCAACTACATGTCAAGTTTGATTCACTGTGTACTAAATGGTCACAAGTTGATTCAGACTTTATAAAGTTACAAAAGTCACATCAGGGTGTACGCACATTACGACAGCCCGTGGTTGAAACGCTATTTACATTTATAGCTTCGTCAAACAACAACATCAAACGTATCACAATGTTGGTTGACAAACTATGTGAGCATTATGGAGTGGCCATAGACACAATAAAAGGTCGCTTCTTCACGTTCCCTACCATCAAGCAGATTGCTACTGACCCTCAGATAGAACTGACATTGAAACAACTGGGATTTGGATATCGTGCCAAATATTATGCTAATTCGATTAAAATATTATGTCAGGAGCACATTGATCCAGAGGCATTTCTATTAAAACTACGCACTGAATCATTAGATTCTGCTCGCAATGAGCTGTTGCGTCTGAGTGGTGTTGGTCCAAAAGTTGCGGATTGTGTCTGTCTGATGGCCCTGGACAAATATGACGCTGTTCCAATAGATACACACATATGGCAGGTTGCCCAACGTAGATATGTGAACCGTATTCTTGCCAAAAATGTAGAATCTACCAAAATGTTAAATCTTATGCTTCCTGAGAAGCGAGATACAGTGGTAGCGTTGGCTCGTAAATTACAAACATCAAAGACTCCTACAACTAAAACCTATGAGGCAGCACAGCAGCTCTTCATTCACTTGTTTAGCCCTTATGCTGGTTGGGCACAAGGACTTTTGTTCTCTGGTGACCTAAATCGCAGCGACAAACCCAACACTAGCAAGAATGTCAAGGCTCCATTAAAGCGCAAGGCTACAGTCGACCCGTCACCAGCTCCCGACATACCATCTACAACTGCTTTATTACAGACCAATACTAACAATCAGCAAATGCGACTTCGAAGCAGTGCTAGAAAAAAGTAAAAGAAAATCTATATTAATATATTCTTTTAGAATTTTGACATAATGAATGGCTTTAAACCATATAACCATAAAGGCGTGTCTCGGATGCGCTGACGTAGTTCAGGTTCATTGACTGTCTTTGACTGATCCAAGAGGTTCTGTGCTTCCTGATGTATGTCTTTCCGTAAATGTTCTGATCCAGGTATCAATGTAACCTGTGCCTCCAGATCGCGATAAATCGAGCGGTATCCGTAGTTAGGCGATCCAATCATTGTCAGTTGCGGCAACCGCTGATTCAAATAACACCAGACACCCTTTCCATGAAAAGTCCATCCATCTCTCTCGTATTCTGCCACCGCAACGTCGCTATTTCTTCTGTGCTTTGTCACATCCCGTAAAAACCCATGTTCAATAATACTGTACATGTCTGGAATAAACTGCGATATACCCTTTGCAGCGTAAAATCCATTAGCCTGTGGCGATGCAACCAGTAATTCCCATCGACTAGGGCTGCTGAGCACGCTATTTTTGTACTGTTCTGAAAAATTAAAATAAGCGGATGCCATCAGATTGTGACATCCGCCATGATTCCGTCGGGCAAATACATCGGCCAACTCTATAAATTCTGCCATGTGGTGCTCATCCTGTGTGATTCCCAACTGTCGCATCTGCACAGTTGGGATTGCCAGCGTATCACGTTCACTAATGTCATGCTCATCAATGGCGTTTTCAATCTCAGCTCGTTGCAGAAACTGCGCCATTATCTCATTTGCCTCGCGCACAAACTCACGAGGTTCATGAGATGGATCAGGTACGGAAGGTGACATTTCCAGTCGATAATTGGCAGTACTTAGTGTCTGCGTACGATTACCAGCAGTGACTCTAAATGAAAACTGGCTAATTGCATCGACAAGTCCTACAAAGTAGTCGACAAATTTCTGGTCAGATATTCGCATATACCGATCCTGACGGTTTGTAAAGTAATCGCGACTGAGATTGGCTCCACTAATAATAATATCATTATCAAAAATGTATCCTTTTATGTGCTGCAAACCAAAAGCTTCGTTGTATCGCTGAGGCCACGCCTGCTTGCTCAGTCCATTCAGTGCGGGTGTATGATACATTGACACACGTACACGATCTGTTCCGTGTGTAGCTACTAGTGGTGCCAGCAATGTTGCTGAACTCATCCCCCGAGAATCTGTGCGTGTGCCACGCAGACAGTCTAAAAGTATGTGCACTTGTAGATCGGAATGCCTTGAGAGTGCCTCACCAAGCACTGAAACAAGTTCATTCTCCTCGCTGCCCAGATACAGACTGCTCAGATACACACGTCTTCGTGCGTGTGATATTCCACGCAACAGCTCCTGATAAAATGATTGTGGCTCATGAATCACTGATATTGGCTGTCTGATCCGAAAAACCGGTCGGGCCTTGGTCAGTGGTGCAAATATCTGATGTGCCGATACAGAGCTCAATCCTTGTTGGCCTTCAGATAAGGGTGTCTGGGCATGTACTCTGGACGGTCGCTGATGCGCTGTCTTTACTGCAGCCTTTGTTGTTGTTGCTGAGAGCATGGTGCCGGAAGACACAGCCTTACGCTGTAATTGTCTCGCATGTCGGTGCATTTGTCGTATATGCTGCAATTTTAAACTAGCCATGGAAGTTTCTTTTGTCGGTAGCACTTTTGTAGAGTTGAATCCCTCACAAACGAAGAGCCAAAGTTAATAAGGCAAGACACAAAAGTTTCTAAGCGAGCGTGTCTACCTTCCAAATGCCAATGCAACAACAGCAGCGTGTTGCAACAGATCCTCCAGAATAACAAGTGGACAAATGCGACCAAAGAAGCTATCAAAACAGTTTTAAGAAGACTAATGGCACATCAGAAGCATATGGCATTTACGACGGTTGTGTATTTTTTGGGCAGTGGGTGATTTTGCGTTGTGGGAGGCACAGTTTTCACGTGATTGGCGTGTGTGGTTGGCAAAAGAGCTGTTTGCATTAACAGACATGAGAAAAAAACCCAAGAGACGTAGCAAGATATTAGTAGTCTTGAATAAACACATTAGTTGTACTTGAATTGTTAATATTTTAATAGAAATTGCATGTAAACTATAGCATCTATCTGTATATCTTTAAAGATTAGTATGTAGTGAGTGTTATTTCATAGTATTCAGTTTGTGCTTCTCAGATGTCGTGATCTTTCGATTTATGGATTGTCATCCTACGCAAGTGGCTGCCGCTTGATGACTGCGCCTAGAAAGAATAGATACAAAACATCTTCACTGCCACAGCTGCTCATGTCCTGTGATGGTAATCCTCATCTGCTGCTTCCTATTCCACTGCTTACAGCATAAAGCCAACGCCAACGCCAACCACCGTGCCAACAATGCAAACAATCTAG
Organism: Coemansia reversa NRRL 1564; assembly: GCA_002705745.1. Classification (NCBI taxonomy): domain Eukaryota; kingdom Fungi; phylum Kickxellomycota; class Kickxellomycetes; order Kickxellales; family Kickxellaceae; genus Coemansia; species Coemansia reversa. Next base: position 237,855 of record KZ303498.1, read on the forward strand.
TCTACTAACATGCCATTTGCCGCAGAAACCACCTTCTCAAACGCCAGCATTTTTTCAAAAAGTAGTATTAGTGCAAGAAACGGAATAAAAAACAATTCAGTTAGCCTCGGCCCACTCGTTCTCTTTCTTGATCTGCTCCTTCTCTTCAGGGGTGAAATCGTCTACAATGTTAAACATCTTACGGATTTCCTCGGCAGACTTTCCTCTGATCATATTCGCAACGGTCTTGCAGCCAAGGTCAAGCAATGGCTTAATGTCCATGTAGTTGGAGGCGAGCAGAATCTCAAACAACATCTCCTGGTCAATCTTCATATACTGTTCATCCCACGGTGAGATGTCATCCGAGCGCTTGGGCAAATCGTCATATTCGTCCTTAATCACTGGCGGGTCGTGCTTGTGGTGCTCACAATATTCAATGACTTTCTCTAGCACCTTGCTGGTAACATTGGGCAACGGGATAGCATCTTCAGTTTCGCCCAAGTCGTCAATAAGATTCTTAATCAAAACGCTTTGCTTAGCGACCTCCATTGAAACCTGAAAGTCGCGCTTGTCGGAAGATTGAAGCGTGACCATTTTCTAGATATTTTGCTCAATGAATAAATATACAGGACAATAAAAAATTAGTCAGTAAACAGAGTACTCTCTTCTAGGAAAAATGGAAGGATGTTGATATTTTCCCAGTGCGTAGTAAAGTATTCGCTAAGGAATATCTACAAGACTTTTAGAGTATTAAACAGCAATAAAATAAAGCAGGTCAGGAAACAAGAATATTCAGAGGCAAAGTAGTTTGCAACAGTGATAGACAAGAAATGTCAGTGCACTTGGATATAGCAGCAAATGAAAAGAAAAAAAGAGTCACTTTAAGAGCCTTTAAAATAGGACGCGCAGTTAACAAAACTAGCTCAGATGTAAAGAGGGACACACCCTTTCCACCACCACACTCTATCTTTTGCTCTTAGTGCTTTGGAGTCAAAGAGTGCTAAAATACTTTTAACGCCCACCATAGAGTTTTTCTTTTGACATTACCACAAAAGACAAAGCAAATTCAGCATGTTAGGCTTATGAAGGATATTCCAATTCGTCCTCAGACCATCATGGACAAAAGCAGAACAGACACTTTGCAAAAGCGTCGTCAGAGTGTCATGAGTCGCAAATAGCTAGAGAATGAATGCAAGAGTAGAGCAGAACTTGTACACGCCTTACTTTTTAGTCTGTGTATGGGCGCTGTATGTTATGAATGAGTGGTAGTATGTCTGATTTAGCTGATGAGAGAGAGAGAGTTTGCAAGTAGAGAAAAGATGTTGGTGGGGGGCAGGGATCTCACGACCATCAACCCAAGCAAATGGATTATGTTCGTGGGGGGTGTTTTTATGCCGTTGATGCTGCTGCGCAAGTTAGCAACACAATCTCCGCATGCTGTTGATGACCAGGATGTTTGTAAAACCCAACAAAAGCGTTGATGTGGTAAATTCTAGTCTATTCTAAAGCCATACTAAACCAGAAGATGAGGTAACACGAAAAATACTAGAAGTTTAGAAATACACTACCACACAGAATGGTTTAGGTATCGCACAGCAGATGAGAGATGGTCACAGAATCAATGCAAGCAGGCCCGCAATGCCTGAGTATGCTTGCGCTGAGCATCAGTAAAGTCATCGACTATGCCATAGCGTAGACAGATTTCGTCGGCGGAAAGATCGCGTATAATTTTAGCAATGGACAGACAACATAGTTCCACCAGAGGCTCAATTCCCAGATAATCCGCCGCATTGAGCAGCTGAAGCATTGTGCTGTCCTCCATCTGCATAAACTTTCTGTCCCATGGGCTGACTATAAATTTGTCTTGAAACAAGTCGACTTCACCTTCACTGAGCTGCACATCGTCCTTGTGATAGTCGCAGTATCTTATCACCAGATCCAGGATTTCGCCTTTTACGTTCGGCAGCTGCAGCAGCTCATTATTGTTTCCCAGGTCCTCAATAAGATTCTTGATAAAAGTACTTAATGATATTGTCTTCATGTCCACTACGAAAAGACGACCATCAGATGACTGTAGTTTAATCATTCTGAAGAACTATAATATCAAAAATTAGAAACAATCTGTAGTGGGCTTGACTTTAAAAAAGTACAAGTAAAATAATACTGATGAAAAAGGTAAGAATAGCAAAGTAGGAAGCATGGCTGGTTAAAGTATAACCAAAATGACGCTTTATTGCCTTTTGGCAACACAAATGTTTGCTAAAAAGGTCAAAGAGGTCAGCACTTTTGCGCTTGTCCAGATTTCAAAGCTACAATAAAACTGGAGTAAAAAAAAAATAATTGCTACAGATTGATGTTCAAGTAGTTGACAAAAAGCTCAGCAATTCTGTCTATTTGAGAAGGCATATGCCGATTAAGCTTTGTAAACTGCATGCGCATTCGACGCAGTTCTGATAATGTTAGGTTACGTCCAGGCATCTGAACCTTTTCTTTAGTCCCCGCCACTACAACATGCGACATAGGCACTCCACTCCTCTGTGTCTCTAAAATCGCATTGATAATCTCCTGCGTTACGCGATCCAGCTCCGAAAAGTAGTTGCTTTCAATCGCTGGCTTTGCTGCTGTTGAAAAAGTTGGCAGTGGTGCACGGCGTTCTACCAACGCATCCCAGATTTTGTCAAACGGCAGCTTTTCATCTGGCTCATGTTGGATAACAGTAAACAGTGGACTGTCCCATCTGACTGCCGGATTCGGCTCCTCGTACCTCATAACAAGCTCTTCAAATAGAGTTGCTTCATACCCTTCATTACCACGAGCCTCGTTAATCCGACGTGCTTCCGGAATTGGTATCGCACAATGCACCACACATTGTGTCGTGTTAACTTCGCGTGCTACGCAGTAGAGCTGATACCGCAATCCCTTTATGTAGTTGGGTGCATCAGCAATCAGTATACTCTCGCGTGACACAAGTCGCTCTATAGCAGATATAAGCTGTCCACGCGCCTTCTTCTCATCACTCGCTGTAGCATACGCACTGTGTGGAATTCCAAGTGTATCGTCGCCAACTACTTGTACGCTTAGCTTTCGGTGCTGGTTCTCAGACAAAGCCAATCGTTCCTCAAATAACTTTTGTAGCTCTCTTGCCCTCGTCGACTTGCCGCTTGACGGCAGCCCCGTCATCATTATCAGCGGCATTTCTACACTGAAATATACCAATAAAAAGGGAACAGAATAACAATTATTGTTGTAAGGGAACTACAGAGAAGGGTCAAAATGACATGGAAAACCAAACTCTCCCTCTCTTGATCACTAAAGCTTGATCAGAAGAAAAGCACAGCATCTGAGCAAACCACCAAACTCAACTTTGTTGCCCTCTTCACTCCAATTATTTCACATTATAGAAAATGTCGTCAATTTCGCAGTTTCTTCCCGAGCCAAAGTGCACCTTTAGCAAACAGGGCTCACAGGATAAATCTCCTACCACAACAGAGTCAAGTAAGGCGCTGGTATCACAGGAAGCAGCAACACGCACCATTCCACCGTATGGCGAGCGGGCAGGATGGGCTCCCAAGATAGCAGAGGACTTTGGCGACGGAGGGGCTTACCCAGAAGTCCACATGCTACAATATCCACTAGGAATGGGACGCCGTCGCGGGAAAAAGGGTAATGCTCTTGCCAAACAAGTAGATGGCGAAGGAAACACTAGCTACGATGCTTTGGCACGGTACGGACGCCGCGAAAACGAAACGGTTCATTCACAGTTTAAGGATCTGGTTCCCCTGCGTCAGCGTAAGGATTTTGATGATAGTCAGGATGCGATCCCCGAGCGCCCCGACGCAGAGGCAGTTCGTGAAGCTGCTGAGCGCACAAAGCTGGCATTGGAGAAGAAGCTGGGTGGTCGCATGAACGCCCGCTCCGTTAAGGGTGTCAAAGGTGGTGGCGGTGCTTCTGAGGCGCCGACTTACGTTAGATACACACCGAATCAACAAGGTCCAGGATACAACTCGGGAGCGGCACAGCGGATAGTACGCGTATCAGAAATGCCGGTGGACCCAATGGAGCCGCCAAAGATCCGACTCCAAAAGGAAGCGCAGCGACCAGCATCTCCACCAGCACCAGTGATGCACTCGCCACCACGCAAGGTAACTGCCGAGGAGCAACGGGAATGGACTATTCCACCATGTGTATCCAATTGGAAGAACATCCACGGCTTTACTGTCTCACTAGATAAGAGACTGGCTACAGATGGCCGGGGAATGGAGGAGATTTCTGTTAACGACAACTTTGCGCGCTTATCCGAAGCATTGATTTCGGCCGAGTCACAGGCACGGAAGGAGATATCGGAGCGGTCTCAGGTACAGCAGACGTTAGCACGCAAGGAAAAGGAGGCAAAGGAGGAGCGTCTCCGCATGCTGGCACAAAAGGCACGTGAGGAACGTGCTGCTGCCGCAACTATGACGCAGGGTGCGCCAGAATCTGGCACAAGTTACGAGCCCCCGCCTATGGACGGGACATTGTCTACTCCCAGCAGTCACGGAGCAATTGCTCGGGATGAATCACCACAGATTTCCAGGACTTCGCCTCCGGAGCCTCGCCGATCGAGGCCAGGGTATATGACAGCCACAGAGTTCTTCAGCAGCGAGACTGCCAGCAGCCATCGTTCGCGCAGACGCAGCAGGAGTCCCGAGGGCGAGGGCGTACGTGAGCGCGATGAGCAGCGCAAGGAGAGACGAAAGCAGCACGAACGCGAACTACGGCTGAGTCGCATGGGCAGCGATGCCAAAGCCAAGTATCTGCGGAAAGCCGAGAGCCGGGACATTTCGGAGAAAATTGCGTTGGGCATTGCCAAGCCCTCGGGAGCACGCGAAAGCATGTTTGACACGCGTCTTTTCAACCAACCTAGTGCATCAAACGCTGCCCTTCAGAATGACGAGGCGTACAATCTATACGATAAGCCGCTGTTCAACTCTGCTGGACGCTCATCTACCAACTATCGTCCACGTGCAGTAGAGGAAGAACAGGGTAGAGCTGGTGAAGTTGAGCGAATGATGGAGAGTGATCGCTTTGGTGCACAGCTTCATGGCCTTGGTAGCTCTGAAAGAAACGACGAGAATGGTTCAAAGCACAAACAACAACAGCAAACTTCACGATCGGGTCCGGTTGAGTTCGAGAAGGGCGATGTCTTTGGCATTGACGCATTTGCAGATACTGCTCGGCAATCCAAGAACGGACGGCGCTAGCTTTTTAGTTGTGTTCAATTAGTACTAGTCTAAAGATCAACAGCATGTATGAGCTGCTGTCGTAGCCTTGATTTTTGGTCATTACTATGTGTGATTTATGCTAACAACCCTGGATCTTGTCTGTGGTACTGGATGCACTGCTAGCAGCCGCAGACAGAAGGCATATAATATATTTGAAACCGTATTCTCACCATGCTGGCACTGTTCCAGATGGGGGTGCAAAGCTCACCGACAAACTGGACACACGCACACGCACACCAGCTTTCCCTTGGCTTTTTCTCTCCCCCACAGACTGAAAGCGACACCAATCCCACAGGGCTGGTGGAACTCTAAATGTATGCAGGGCTTCCTTCCACTTGTCTTTGCATCCGCGTGGTCATACATTTTAAGCACTTTAGTATGTTTTTCCTGGAACACTACAATGAAAGTAGTGGCGAGTGAGCACACAACACTTTTTTTCCCTTCCCTTTTTTTTTTTTTTTTTTCCAGACCCTCGCTGCTCACACGCTTACAAACACACAAGAATAGAATTGAAAAAAAAAAGGCCACAACGGTCTTTGTATTGGTTGATCCTCTATTTTCTTTTTTTAACACTGTTGTTAGTGAAAACCACCCCAGCTGATAGCAACGCAAGCCCCGCACAACTGCTACTGGAAGTGGCACTACCACTGACGCATTTGTCAACTACCGCCAAGGTCCTGTTCTTTTTTTTCTTTTTTTCCACTGTGGCTTGTTTGTTTTTCTCTTTTGACTGACGCCTTTTTTTTATTTTTACCAATATTTCTTTCTTTGCCTGTTCTCTACACCTTCTATCATATTATTAATACCTCTAATTCCTTACAAGCCAGTAAAAAAAAGAAACTGTCTATACAACGACAAAAAAAAAAGGTGTGTTTAGCTACTGAGAGGATTATTTTGTAAGTAGCTGACGAAAGACAATGTCGCCGGTGGCTGGCAGACAAATATGGAATGTGCAGGGTATGACATGCCAGTCCTGCGTAAAGTCTATAGAGTCTGTCCTGGGTGAGCTGGACGGCGTTATAGAGGTCAAGGTGTCGCTGGAAGACAACCAGGCAATAGTCACATACAGACTGAAAAACCAGTCAGAGCAGAATATCACCGAAGCGATCGAGAACTGCGGGTTTGATGCGGAACCTGTGCCTGGAAGCTTGCGACACACATCAGCCTTGGGTGTGCATGGGATGACCTGCCAGTCATGCGTTAAGAGCGTTCGTGCCGCGCTTGGCGATGTGGAGGGCATCGAGACAGTGGATGTGTCACTGGAAAACGAGCAAGTCACAGTTGTGTGGAACCCCAGCAGTCTTGTGGGCGGAGTTGCCACCGTGATTGGCGCAATTGAGGACTGTGGCTTCGAAGTGGACGCTGTGGGCGAATCGGCGGAGGAGACGGCAACAGAGTCGGCAAATGTACCAGCCACAGTTATGTTGGCTCGCGTGGCAGTAGACGGAATGACATGCCACTCGTGCGTAAACTCAGTCACGGCGGCACTGCGGGATACGAGCGGAGTGTTGGACGCCAAGGTCGAGCTCACGCCCCGCGGGGTTGCGCGGGTCAAGTACGACCCACACCAGGCTGACGCCAGCACAGTGGTGGCGGCCATAGAGGATTCCGGATTTGACGCAACACTCGAGTCAGTCGACGATATTGTAGGCGTCGCCAGCCTGGAGCCTGACGCAGCCAGCGCGCTCGGGTCCTTTGATGCGCAGACGTTTGACAAGTCGCCTACTGGCGACCAGACACAGCTGCTGTTAGCATCGGCCACGCCGCAGCTCGGACATTCAAACGTTACCCGTGGCGCGCGTGCGCTCAGCGGTGCATCGGGGCAGCCAGCATATTCGTTTTCGAGCGCCAAGTCAGGTGACACGTTACTTGACGCAGAGTCGCTGGATAGCAGCGGTGCATACATAACAACGCAGTTTGAGGTGCGCGGGATGACTTGTTCGTCGTGCGTAGCGCTGGTAGAGCGTGTAGTAAAGCGACTGGAAGGCGTGCATGGGGTCAGCGTATCGCTGTTGGCTCAGCGTGCAACAGTGAAGCATGACAGCAGCATTGTGTCGGACACAACCATAGCACAGACGATAGAGGCGCAGGGATTCGAGGCGAAGGCGCTGGACGTTGCATCGCAGGTGGCCAAGGTCAGCCTGAACGTCTATGGTATGACTTGTGCATCGTGCGTGGCGGCCATTGAGCGCGCAGTGCGTCGGGAGGCAGGAGTTGTCTCAGTGTCTGTTAGTCTGGCGCTGGAGACTGCGGTAATCGAATTCAGACCGTCGGAGATCGGCGTGCGGAAGCTGGTCGCTGCAGTCGAGGCTGCAGGCTTTGACGTGCTAGTCGCCGAGAGCACCCGCAATAACACGCAGCTCGAATCTCTACAGCGTACCAAGGACATTCTGGTCTGGCGTCGACGCTTCTTGCAATCACTGTGTTTCTCCATCCCCGTGATTTTCTTGGCAAAGGTCGCCCCGCACATCGGCTGGATGTATCGAATTGGCCACTCGCAGATCCTTGCGGGGCTGCCGCTTGGCTCGTTGCTACAGTTAATACTGACTACACCACTGCAGTTTGTCATTGGTGCATGCTTCTACAAAAATGCATTTAAGGCTCTGCGTCATGGAAACGCTAACATGGACGTGTTGGTGACCACGGGCACGTCGCTGGCGTACTTCTTCTCGCTTTTTATGCTCTCTTGGTCATTGTTTCACGGCAAGCACCCCCGCCCTCACTGTTTCTTCGAGGCACCAGCTATGCTGATTACTTTTGTGTCGCTTGGGCGCTATCTGGAGAATCTGGCCAAGGGAAATGCGTCTGCTGCGCTGTCTACGCTAATGACGCTCACGCCAAGCCAGGCCACGCTGGTAGTACACGATGCGGCTGGTCGCGTGGTTGATGAGCGTCGTATCCACTCTGAATTGATACAGGCAGGCGACTGTCTGCGCGTGTTTCCTGGCGAGCGCATTCCAGCTGACGGCGTGCTGAGCGAGGGCGACTCGCAGGTAGACGAGTCTACTGTTACGGGAGAAGCGCTACCTGTGCGCAAGATGCCTGGCTCGCTGCTGGTGGCGGGAACTGTCAACGGTACCGGGTCTTTTACGATGGAAGCCTCACGGGTCGGTGCGGACACAACGTTAGCGCAGATTGTGAGTTTGGTGGAGGACGCACAGACCGCAAAGGCACCAATTCAGGCCTACGCCGACCGTGTAGCACGGTACTTTGTGCCTGCCGTACTGCTGATCTCTTTTGTGACGTTTATCGGCTGGCTACTGGTGTCTTACACAGCACTCCCCAAACCCGCCTTGTTCCGCGCTGAAGCTGAGGAAACAGGAAGTTACATGGTAGGGTGTCTGAAGATTGCTGTTGCTGTGGTTGTAGTCGCGTGTCCTTGTGCTCTTGGTTTAAGCACGCCGACTGCTGTCATGGTGGGTACTGGCGTGGGTGCGCAGATGGGCGTGCTGATCAAGGGCGGCGAGGCACTAGAGGCTGCCAGTCGCGTCGATATTGCCGTGTTCGATAAGACAGGTACGCTGACTACGGGAAAGCTGTCGGTGGCTGACCTGGATTATGTGCCTGAGATTGCTTCTAAGACTCTTTCGCAGCGTCTCTTTGTGCTTCTAGCTGGTGCTGCCGAGCTGGGCTCCGAGCATCCGCTGGGAAAGGCCGTTGTTTCTTACGCTCGGACGCTGCTGGACTCGAGTGTAACGTTACCTGCTTTATCCACGGATTTTAACTCGGTTCCCGGCAAGGGCGTCCGGTGCTTTATTACTCCGGATCTGGAATCAGAGGCGCGGGCATATGCCAGCGAGTTTGGCGCTGGCGTCAATGTTCTCGTTGGTAGCGCCCAGTTTCTCGAGGACCAGGGCATTTCTATTCCGCAGAGTTGTAAGACAGCGAAGACTCAACAGGAGCGCACTGGTCGCACTGTTGTGCTGGTTGCTGTTGCGGGCGAATATGCTGGTTGGCTGGCCTTGTCTGATGTGCTGCGTCCCGAAGCCATTCCTACTATTGCCACACTTCAGAATTGCATGAGTGTGGAGTGCATCATGGTCACCGGCGATCAACCTCTGACTGCCCAGGCAATGGCTGCCGAATGCGGCATTCGACGTGTCTACGCTGGTGTTTCGCCTGCAGGAAAGGCCACAATTATTCAGTACCTACAGGACGAAACCACACGTAAGCGCTCGTGGCTACCCTGTTTCGGCAAGGGTCGTCTTGTGCCAAAGCGTGTGGTGATGGTTGGCGATGGCAGCAATGACAGCGTGGCCTTGGCTGCTGCAGACGTTGGCATTGCAATGAAATCTGGCACAGATGTCGCCATGGAAGCTGCATCAATGGTGCTGATGCGCGAGGATATTACTGATGTTGCTGCTGCGTTGGATCTCTCGCAGACCATTTTCCGTCGCATCCAATGGAACTACGTGTGGGCGAGTGTGTACAATATTCTAGGCATTCCACTTGCTATGGGTTTGTTTATTCCATTAGGTATCATGATGCCGCCGGTGTTTGCTGGCATGGCTATGGCTATGAGCAGTTTGAGCGTAATGGCTAGCAGCCTGTTACTTAAGGTGTACCGTAAACCCATCTGTCGTGCACCGAGTCGTGATACACTTCCTCTTTCGCCTGCTGAAGTACAGGTTTTGGCTGCTCCGCGCCAGCAAATGCGTAGTCGGCCCAGTCGCACCTCTGACTTTGTGCTTGATGTTCCTGGAGTACCAGACGATGATGGCGCTGTGGAACTTACACATATGTCAACTGCTGTTCCTCTTTATGACAGTGAGATGGAATCCCGGAAGCAAACCCGAGGTACATCAGGTTACTTTGGTGTGGGCTCGTCAGGATATAATTACCAGCAGCTTGCACAGGATGGTTAGATCCACTTTTCATTTTATTTTTATTTTTTTTTAGATTTTCTTTTGTTATATGCTGTTGTTTTAAAAGTTGTTGTTTCAAAACTACTGACTAACTGGTTATAAAGCATGATACATCATTGGTTATTTGTAAGGTTTGTATTTGGATTATATGAAGACCTAAATGGATTCTCAGCTTGTAAGTAAACAAGTACTGTACTACTACAAAAGTATTAGCGTTGACGTATAATTATTTTGGCATCATTTGGTATAGCCGGTTTGTGCCAATCAGGCAGTGCATTTGTGTAGTGTGTGGGGGTGTCGTTTGTGCATGGTTGTAGGGGTTGTTGGTGGTGTGGTTGGTGTTGGCAGTGGAAAAGAATGAAACAGTAGGAGAACATTGCATATTAGTAGCAGTTGTACATCTATAAATAAATACATCCACAACATATCCATTTAATCCACAAGTGCTCGCGCTTTAGCAGCACAACATAGAAAACTTACCTCGAAAGTATCATGTTCAGCCAGGGCTTTCTAACAGAAGAATTGGTAAAATCAACTGTTCTGAGGCAATAGGACTAAGGCCCTGCAAGAGCATTATTATTTCCACTCTGGGAAAAGTGCCTGGGGGGAGGAGTCAGAAGCTACTGGTAGAAGAAGAGAAACAATGTTCTTAAAGAGAAAGACCATCCTCCATCAAGCTCCTCCATTTCCCTTTTATATTGTAGGCATAAGCACTTTTTTTTTCTTTTTCTTTTATCACATAGCACCACACTTGGTGGGAATGGGTGAAACAAGAGGTTGTATTTAGAAGGAAAATAGGTATACTAGGAAGATTCAGGTTATTAGCATATAAGTTTCTTGCTGGCATCTGACATGCCCACCTCCTTTCTACTTGTATAGGCATGTTTGCAGTAGTATTTTTAAGCAGCAAGAACACTCCAGTGCTGTTGACTGTGATTGCTACCCATATTGCAGGACAGCGGTAGTTGCCATTGGCTGTTTCCTACTCTACTACCATCAAAACCAATGCCAATCACACTGCCAATCACCCCTACAACTATGCGCAAGCAACGCCCCCCCCCCACCTGCAATGCAAACACATTACATAATTTGCGCAAACCCGCTATAGCAACTCTTGCCAAAATAACCCATATGTTTCTTTGCTTCAGAGAGAGAGCTTGCTTTTACCACTGTCTTTATCCCCCCCCTCCTCCCTTCCACAGTCTCCATTTCGGGCATCCCACTTTGTACACTATGAGCACGCAGCCAGTTCTATGCACGCATTTTGACACACCTGAGGGGAGATGGTCGCTAGTATCGGAATTCACAACAGAGGAAGCAGCAAATCAGTTCTCACCGCAACTCGCACAAAAGCTTGGTGGCGATGACTTGAGTGCTGGAGCAAGTGGAGCCGAGAGTAACACACAGACTTCAGTGGCTGCTACACCATCAATTAATAGCATTAATACAACAGGTATGCGGTTTAGCACTGCTAGTGCGGCAATAGCAAGTAGCGGAATAGTATTTGGAGATTCAAACACACAAACTAGCAGCTCTGTAGCAGGTACTTCTGCTGGTGCAAACAAATCATACACACATATTCTGTACAACCGTCCTACTTGTGTATCGATATTCCAGTCTTCGACCATTTCGACAGATAGCGGGTCTGGAGAAGCTGTGAGTGACATTAATAACGCAACTCGTCCTGGTATTAGTACCAGTCATGCTAGTAAGTCGACTTTGCAGTCAGGCGTTGAAGTTAGTCGTGGTCATGGATTCCGACAGAATATATTGCAATTGGGAAAGTCCAGCACTACAAACTCAGCTACCCAGATTGCAGCACATAGTCGGGGCACAGTGACAAAATCAACCTCTGCGTTTGTCAGTCGGATAATCACAAACGAAAACCTTGCGCGGTGGATAATCAGCGAACATATCCAAACGACTTATTTGGTGTTTAATGCACCACGAAGCATGGTATTTGTTGGATTACAGCCTGACTGTAACGGAGAGACACTGGCGCGGCTGGATCTTGTATCCAACACACCACTCTGTCACGATATAAACCAAACTACGCGTAGCGAGTCACGTGTTGACATGGTAATGGGCTTTGTACAAGGGAACATTGTTTGGCATGATCCAATAAGTGGAAAATATTCGCGTTTGAACAAAAACTCGGGCTATACTCCTGCTATTATGTGCGTGCGCTGGCTACCCAATGCGGATAGTCTGTTTATCGTAGGAACTGCCGATGGTAGCTTGATGATTATGGATCGAACAAAGGAAGACTTTTGTGTGCCTGCGCTGGCTACTGCAGATAAACAAATAAACAGTATGGATGCATTTGAAGTTGCATGTCCGCTTAAGCCAAAGTGTAACCCAGTTGCTTACTGGAAGGTTGGTACTTCACCAATTACTAGTATTTCTTTTTCTCCCGACGCACAACGAGTGGCTGTGACCAGTGAAGACGGCGCTCTGCGTATCATTGATTATCCCAGTGAAATTCTCGAGGATGTTTATCTGTCATATTTCGGTGGACTATCTTGTTGCGCGTGGAGCGATGATGGCAAGTACGTTGTTGCAGGAGGCAAAGATGATTTGATTACAGTTTGGAGCTACTATGATCAGTCTATTGTTGCGCGATGCCAGGGTCACGAATCTTGGGTACGTGACATTGTATTTGACCCACTTGGCCATGAAGATGAGAATACTTACCGATTTATGAGCGTTGGAGATGATGCAAAGCTACTTGTTTGGGACTTTTCGCTTGCTGCCCTTCATCGTCCCCGTGGTACAATCCACCGTGCTGTGACTGGCGTATCACAGACCGCGGCTCCAGGTGGATTGGCTACCTCATTTAACGAATTACATCAGTCAGGTCGCCCGGATATTGGCGATTTACCCTCAACTGTTGTTCACAGCCGTATGCCGCAAGAAAGTGTTGCAGTTTTGCAGCCTTTGATATCGGTAGCTATTCATGATGCGCCTATATGTTCGCTACAGTTTAGTCATGATTTGCTGGTTACCGCCTGTCGTCGGGGCATCGTCAAGGTATGGCGACGCCCACCACCCTTTGACCTATCAACTTATCTGTAAACTAGCATTTATTATACGCAATAATATGATTAAAAATTGTATACAACCCTGACTAACAAGAGATGGGGTGTTTTGTCGAAGCTTGGCTATATTTACCTGTAAAAAAAAAAAACATCATATTTATAGCATAATGTCTGCATATAAGCCTTCTAACAATTCATATACTAATGAAATTTAACAACGCCAGCATGCTGTATTTGCCTTATCCAGTCAAATGATAGTCAATGACAAACTAATAACGAGCCAACAAATCAAAGGACACAGAATAATCCACCAACAGTATAATTTTCAATTAAAGTGTAGCTGTCTGTCTGCACAGCATGTTTTGTTTATTAAAGCCATATCACTAAAGTTGAGACGCTGACTTTTAACAAATAAGAAGAAAAAAAAAAGACCATTATTTTTATTCTGACTTGTTTGAGGTACCAGAGACAATGTCATCAACACGCAGCAGCAGAGACGCCGAGTCAATGGCAGTCTTGATTGTCTGAAGCTTGACAGCCAGTGGCTCCCAGACGCCATACTCCTTCATGTCCACAGGCACACCCTTTTCACCATCAACGCCCCAGGTAGTCAAACCAGCAGCATGCTTGGCGCGAAGCTCAGTCAGCGCACGAATCGCATTCCCGCCTCCGTTTTGAATCAACGTACGTGGGATGACTTCCATGGCTTCAGCTACACCACCATAAGGCCACTGCTCAACATCATCAATATCCGACTTTGCACGTTGGCCCAACTGAACTGCAAGTGCCATTTCCGTCGCACCGCCACCCGGACACAAGTAAGGATTGAAAAGAACATTACGCGCAACGCACATAGCATCCTGCAAATTGCGGTCAATCTCGTTAAGCGTATCCTTTCCAGGCCCACGCAACAAAATTGTGCATGCCTTGGGATCCTTGCACCCAGTCAGGAAAGAGAAATACTCGTCTCCAATCTTATTCACCTCAAACAAGCCACAGCCTGTCCCCACATCTTGTTCCTTTAGTTCATCAACAGACGTAACAATATTCGCTCCAGTTGCACGTGCAATACGGTTGTTGTCTGTCTTGCGCATGCGACGAAGCGCAGTAATGTTGTTCTTCACCATAAAGTGTTGCGCAAGATCAGACACACCCTTTTCGGTGATAACGAGATCCGGCTTGAGTGCTGCAATCTTATCACACATGTTCTTGATCTGTTCCTCTTCAATCTCCAGAATCCTCGCCCAGTCTTCCTCGCGCGTAATCTCAATATTCGTCTGAGACTCTCCCTTCTTGTATTCCAACGGACAGTCAAGAAGAATAATACGCGGGTTCTCGATTCTGCGACGCATCTTCGGGTGTACAACATCCTTGTTGATCATTACGCCGTCCAGAACCCGGCTCTCTTCAATCTCGCCACCAGGCACCTTTTCCACCCGAACAAACCGCTTGATGTCAATCTCGCGCACATCAGTATCAGGCGCAACCGCACCTGCTTTCTCTTTGCGTGCAATTTCATCGGCAACCACAGAGCCAGCCGCCACTCCAGAAGAGGCATCGGTGGCAGCAGCAGCAGCAGCAGCAGCAGTTGTATCACTGCTGCCCTTCTTAGAGTCAGTGGCAGCAGCAGTGGTTGTAGGAGCTGTCGAAACAGCACCACCCGAGGCCGCATCCATATCCTGTGAACGACGGACAACAGTCTGAACCGCAGTTAGCGCCAGGCCACACATAAGATCGTTCCAACGACTGACAAACTTGGTGCCGATAGCCGACTTAATCAGACCAAGCATCTGCTCGCGATTGTTGGTATCAACAGGCACTGCAATCGAGCGTAGAATCACTTGAGCGTCCTCCAGCGCCTTTTGGAACCCGCGTAATATCACAACTGGGTGAATCTTGCGCTCCAGGAACGGTACGCTAATGGCAAGCATCTCACCAGCCAGAATAATAACACTGGTGGTCCCATCTCCAACCTCATCATCTTGCGTGCGGCTGAGCTCAATCATCGACTTGGCTGCTGGATGGGCCACTTCGCACTCGCGCAAAATTGCAAACCCATCGTTGGTTAACGTAATGCCACCCATCGGGTCAAGTAACATCTTTAGCATTGCACGTGGTCCGAGTGAAGTCCTCACTACATCAGCAACTGTCTTTCCTGCGGCAATGTTGGACATTTGCGCCTTGTGTCCACTTTCGCGCTGCTTGCTGGTATTGACAACAAATACCGGCGACTGAGATGCCATATTTTCTTATCTATTTTTTTCTTTTCTTACTGTCTAATCCTACTCTGTGCGTGAATAGAAAGAAAAGAGAAATAGTAGAAAACTGTTTGTTGACTGATTCGCTAATGTAAGCAGAGGTGCAAAAAAATATACACAAATGTTATGCCAAACCTCTCCAACTTGAGAGAGAACTTGAGAGAACAACGGATCGGATCACAGATCACGCTACGTGATTAATCATGCGACTAACTTTTTCTCATGTCAGTGAAGAAAATCGGGGTCATTTATGCTTTACATTTTTGCGCTGACAAATATTCTTTTACTCAGCTTTAGAGAATTAGACTGTATTTTTTTTTTTTTAAAAACGAACGCGGTCGACAAGATATGGAGAGTGGTTCTGCACAGACTACGGGCGCCAGTGTGCCTACCAACGCTCACAACAAGCCTTTGTTTACCTGCATTGCTTGCCAAGTGGCATTCTACTCTGCAGAGCAGCAGCGAACTCACTACCGCAGCGACTGGCATCGCTACAATCTAAAACGCAAGGTAGCCGATCTTCCTCCAGTTCCAGCTGAGAATTTTGCTCAACGTGTTTTGGCACAGCAGGCTCAAGCTGCCGAAGACTCAAAGCGTGCCGAGTTTTCGGCTGAATGCACTGTGTGTAAGAAGATGTACGGTACAGAAAATGCATTTAACAATCACCTTAACAGTAAAAAACACAAGGAAAGTGAGAGTCGTATGTTGCGTAAGATGCAGGCTGAAGAAGACCTTAAGGCGGAGCAGAGGGCAATTGCCGAATCGATAGCTGAGAGCAGGTTAGCGGGTACTACCATTCAGGATGCCGTAAATGGAGCAGATGTTATTTCCGGAGGTGGTAGTGCTGCGAGCGAGCTAGCTACTCCCACCACAGGTGCTCTTGCTGCGGCCATGACCGATGAGCAGGGTCGCAAAGTTAGTGCATTTCCGCTTAGCGATGATGAGGAAGACGATGACGAGGCAGAAGATGAGAGTTCGCTGGCGGGTACATCGGACCATATGGATGTCGATCAGGGAGACTCTGAGAAGGACGCCGAACGCGCACGCCGGAAACAGGAGCTCGATATCAAAAGACAGCTTAATCAGGCGTCAACCGAAGAAGAAGTGGTGCAACTCTTGGAAAAGAAAAAGGCTGCTGCACCGCGACTAAACCCTGACTCTGATTGTCTGTTTTGCCCTCACAAGTCTAATTCATTTGAGAGCAACATGGATCACATGTCTTTTGCGCACTCGTTGTTTATTCCCGATCTTGACTATCTGGTTGATCTCCGTGGTCTTATAAAGTACTTGGCTGACAAGATATCGGTCGCCAATGTGTGCCTCTACTGCAACGGTCGTGGTCGTGTATTACAGAGTCTGGAAGCTGTTCGTAGACACATGCTAGATAAAGGCCATACCAAGATTGCATACGATACAGAGATTGATATTCTCGAAATCTCGGACTTTTATGACTTTTCTTCAACCTATCCCGATGCTGATGATCACAATCCCGATGATGATGTCGATACCGAGATGCTTGATAGTGTCAGCGGCCGTTCAAAGATGCTTGGCACAGCAAGGCTTGAAGAGGAGGATGGTGAGTTGGTTCTACCAAATGGCAATCGTATTGGTCATCGCTCGCTATTGCGTTATTACAAACAGGATATTCCTCTTGAGCGACCAGAGAAGGATAGCGTGGTCATACACAAGATGCTCACAAACTATGCCGACAATCCCGAATATAATACTCAGATGACGCAGTCGAGCAGTAACCGCGCTCTGATTCTATCCCAGCCCAATGGATATAAGGCCTGGAAGAATACAGTTACATTCAAGGAAAGACGTGTGCAGGATAACTTTAAGACTCGCGTTGGGATGCGTTCTAATGGCCTGCAGAGACATTACAGAGAGCAGAACCCGATTTAGTCTGTAGTATTTGGTGGATTTGGCGCGTTCTTCTCTTCTTCTTTTTTTTTAAAAAAAAAAAAAAAAAAGTTGTTTGGATGTTGTTCTGATTCAGTGAATTGTCTTAGTTTTTTTTTTTTTTGCATAAACACTACAGAGGGTTTTTTTTTTAACATTCCAAAAACGCACACTGGTTTGATATCTGGCTATTACTTTTAAAGGGTTTTTATTGTTAAAAAAAATTGCTAGCTGTCAAAAATAAACTATATCACTATCTAGAAACAATTAGTAATATAGACGTGGCCATGCCAGAAAAATATGTTCATATAAGGCATCATACATCAGACGTCACTTACAACAACTAGAGCAGTGCCTTAGTGGCATCTACTTGAAAATTTCTTTTATATTTAAAAAGGAGGACCTCATCTGACATTTAAAAAAGTGGAAAACACAATATTGGTATTACATATTTGTTGCCTTTATTTTATTTTGGAATCACCCACCTCTTCTAATCAGTTTCAAAATCGCTGACAACGGGAGAATATTGTGCTACTGTGTAAACAAGAGTAATTTCTACTCTATACTTACTTTCTTCTGTATCAACAGGTTGTTCATATTGTATATTTTTATCATGTTCTTCTGTAGGAACAACGTCAGGAGCATCTGGCATAGCGGTATTACCATCAGCATCTACCATGCAAACATCTTCACCGCTATTTACTTGTGGTATAGAACCAATAGATTGTGACTTCTCGGGTCTAATTTCATTATAGTGCTCGTAAACCATATTCAGTCGATCTTCAACACTAAATTCAAGTTCATCCCCTTCTATAGCAAGTGTATCACACTTGTTTGGTTTATATTTTATATCTTTAAGGCACTTAATTATTTTTTTTTGGAGTTCATTTTCAGGTAAGCATGCTAGAAGCTGTGGGGTTTCACTCTTTTTAAATTTCACGAAAAAATCGATAAAATCACTCATAGCCTTCAGTAGAGCACAGTTAATACCAGGTAAAGATTTATGTTACTTAGTTGTTCAAAAAGCACAGTGTTAATGCTTGTAATACTAGAGTATATAAATAAAAGCAATAGAAAAAATTTAAACAGAAAAGAAAGAGTGTTAGTAAGAACAGAATAATTTCAGCAGGTATAGTAGTATGCAGGTTGTTTAAGTCAAGGAGACATTGACTGGAAGCTTCCGGTATTCAAAGTCACTGTGATAACTACAAAGCAATTCAACGCCGATTTAAAAAGAAAATAATACAATACAATCAAGGTTGACTGGATCCTTCCCGTTTTCCGCACTTTCCTTTGGCTATTTTTCTAACAGAATACAGTTTTTATGTAGGAAAAAATATAGCTTCGTTGATGGCCAGTATCTGTACTTGATACAGAAGGTTGGTTTAATGATTATATTCTAGGGTGTCACTGTATCTAAGGCGTAAAAACTAAACGTATATTTATTCAACAAAAAAAAAAAACAATTATTCTCTAAGCACATGTGGTAAGCATTCTTTAATTGTAAAAAGAATGTACTACCATAAATATATTAGGTATGTCTAATTCCATGTGTTCTTTTATATATTAAAGGCATCTTAATGCTAAAACAGAGAAGTAGCTGTCTGTGGTGTAAAAAAAAAAAAAGGCGGCTTGTAAATTGAATGAAATGTATTCTAGAAACCAAAGTTTCTATCATTATATTTGATAAAAATGGTGACGTAATATGCAAGGATGGTTTCTACTATAATGTATTGTGCGCTTAGAATCCTCGTAAAAGAACTGAGGAGAGCTAGAAATAATAATAATAATAAGACTATCGGGCTCTTTATATATCCTTGGCATAATTGGCCCTGATTGCATTATTAGTGCAGCCAATCATTATCACATAATACTATAAAAATGCATATTCTAAGCAACTCTGTGGCTTCTTTTCTTGTCTCAATGGTATTGCTGCGGCAGGGTTTTCCTGCAGTAGAACGGTCTCTCTGTTCTGTTTCAAAGATTCTGCGATCAGCTGGGCATAGGTTCTTGGTATGGTTGATTTCCGTACTCGAACATCTGTGCCTATTCTGAAGCCCTGCAACATTATCTTCGCTCTATTCTTGTAATAACTTGAGAAAATTTAAAAAGCTTTTTGTTTTTTCTTTTTACAATTAAACCATGTCACTAACCATTAAACATGGTTGGTCTGCTTGACTCTTTTATAACCTTCAAGAAAAATTATCAAATAATTTTCTACTATCAGAATTGCCTGCTGACCACCCTGTGTTGGCTCTTTACTATTAACCCCCACAATAGTTTTTTAATTGTTATATTTGTTACACTTCCGAAGAGAGAATATCTAAAAAGTTATCATAAAACTTAAACTTTCAAACCAAGATCTCCGTGCAATTTGCTGGATTTATACAGCTCCACGGCTAACTCATAAAAAAAACTAAACTAAGATTCATTGCCGACTGCCCACACATGTTCAGGGGGAAGATCAGAGGAATGTTCACATCTCAAACTCTGCCTCCCTCGCAACATATTGCTGCTAAATTCTAATATAAAGTCTATTAAAAAGTTAAAAACAGTTTATAGAATATAATATAAATGTTTGAAGGTAATAAAAAAAAAAGAGATAAGGGGGGGCTGCTCCAGGGATTTAAATGTTCCTACAGGTTACTTTAGCTATGCTATGGTTGTATTGATTGGGACATATCTATTTTTATCTCTCCCTCTCCTGATTTCTTCCCATTTTTCTATTTTGTAGACAAGCATAATTTCTAGCTTAGAAGACTTCTTTTGCGTATCTGCAAAAGTGGGTCTAGAGGCATCTGACTCGAGAGCATCACTCCTTGTTACACCATCATCAACATCTGCAATTACCTCAGAATGAATAGCTGTTGATTGTTCGGGTTCCTCATGTAAAGCATACATCTCGTAAACCCGCTTCATAGCAGTTGAAGCATAGAAAGCCTCATCAAGATGTTCTAAATAAAATACAGCATTCTCATCTAAAGCATTCTCGTTATCTTTAAAAAAGTCACTTATCTTTTTGTTTAATAATTCTTTCTCTGTTGAGCATGTTAGAGGCTTGGGTTTAAATGACAGAAGGTTGCCAACTAGGCAAAAAGTAATAGGTACTTCCATAACTTTTTGATATTGCACAGGCAATTCCAGGCAAAGAGGTATATCAGTTTTTTTTTTTTGTTCAAAAGCACAGTTTTAATGCCTGTAAAGCTAATGTATATAAATAAAGGCAATAAAATTTTAAACAGAGAAGTAACAATATCAGCAATGATAAAATAAATTAAATGAATATTGCTTTAGTTAAAATGTTACAGTCATACATACATTGACTGGGATTCTTTGATATTAAAAGACACTAAGATAATTTCAAAGCAAATCAATATTTTAATTTAACAGATTTAATACAGTTAAGGTTGACTGAATACTATTTCTGCACCTTACCTTTGCGAATTTTTAAAAGACTATCTCTTCTATTTTGCAAAAGAAAAAAAGTATGTAGCTTAGTTGATGGTCAGTATCTGCAATTGATACAGAAGGTTGGTTTAATGATTATATTTTAGGGTGTCGCTGTAACCAGGGCGTAAAAACCAAACGTATATTTACTTTTTTTTTTTTTTTTGACAAAAAAAAAGTGTCTCTTAGGGGCATGCGTTAAGAATTTTTGATTGTAATAGAATGTGCTACCAGAGATATATATTGCAAAAGTTGGAAGCCATCGCACCATGAGCCTAATAAGTAGACAATTTTCATGTAGAAGGCCAGAAACTAAACGGGGGTTTCGCTAATTGCTAGATAGACACGCTAAAACCGAGTATAAAAGTAGACAGAATGCTAGCTTCGTAATTATCACCTATTGCTATTTACAGGTATTTTTTTTTTTACTTTTTTATAATCTTGCGGCTGCTTTTCTTTTTCTTCTCTATAAACAGTCTACTAAACAAAGTAACATACCGTGTATATGCTGCAACTTCTCAACTCAAGAAAAGGCGTAAAAGCTACAGTGCCAAAAGGTTTTAGATTTAAAGCTGCTGTTTCAAATACAGAATTATGTTAAACTCATATGTGCTTTTTTTTTTGCCTTCTATTTTTTTTTTCTTTCTACGTAAATGACTATTACAACATTAACGTATATTTCCACACATACACAGACGCTCTGCAAAAACTCATGATGCTAAATGCTGCAAAAATAATTTTCTAAAGAATAGCATCAGCGAAAAAAATGTCCAGAGTTTATCAAGTAGACACATTTTTCTATAACACATATTTTTCTCAATATGACACAAGCAGTAAAGTTGTGCTAGTCCAACCCACAGAACACTGGTAGCTTTCTTGCAAATACACTGTAGTATGGATTCAGCGACCCAAGAAGCATGATAGTTGCCCAAGAACAGACATATGATATACGAATTTGTTTCAAAAACAAAAAAAAAAAAAGTAAAACATGTAAAAAAAAACATACAAGCTTATTGCTCCTCTTCCTCGACCACCAACTCATCAACATAATGCCGGAGATCAGCGATTTTCTTGTCAAGATTTTTCGACTCGCCTCTAAGCTCCTGGCTCTGTCTATTGATTGGTTCCAATGCGCTCTTAAGCTCACTGCGAATAATGGTAGATACTTCATCAGACGATAAGCCCTTCGCACTAGAATTTGCAGCAACTGACTGCTGGATACCAGAGATATCTGTTCTCAATGACGACAATTGGGAGACCAAAGTCTCAATTTGCCGCTCTAAACTCGAGATTGTTTGCTTGTGCGCCTGGTTCTCACGCTCACTGGCCTCCAATCTCGCCGACAGCTGTATGACTTGCTCTCCATTGCGTTTAGCCTCGCTGACTTCTTTGCGGAGTAGCGCCTGATCATCCTCAACTCGTTTCTGCCACTCTGAAGAAACAGCCGCCGCTGCCGATCCGGGTGCAGAGCTTGGCGGTTTGGTATAAGCGTCTGTCTGTGCACGCGGGCTAAACGATGGCTTCTTGGAGAATGGCGGCTGTGGCGGACTCGTGGGATCTACAGATCTCGGGGCGTTGTGTGGCGGACTCATTGAATCTGCTGACCTGGGGGCATTCTGCGACGGGCTGGAGCTTTCCTCGTCACCATCCTCAGCACCATTTGCTCGCGCCTGCAGCGCTGCCAGACGTGAGGCCATAGCCGATCCAATGCGCCCGCTGGCCCTGAAACCGCCTGTAGGCAGCTGAGGCCCGCCATAGGGGCCGTGGCGCGATAGACCCTTGGGCTTTTCTGCAGTTGGAGGTGGCACTGGCTTTGTAACTTCAGGCTCGGACTCGGGCTCCAAATCCTTATCCTTCTGCAATGCACCATGAAGCGCTTGGGCCTGTGACTCTCCTGAGCTCATCTTCAGACCTTCTGCTGTGGGCATCTGACGCGGGCCCCGGCGCACCAGTCGCTTGACTTGCGGCAGCGCTGGCGTTTTGATCGGATCATAAGCTGAAGCCTTGGCGGCGGCGTTTGCTTCGTCCTCAGCCAGTTCGCTTGCAGTTGGTATCTCTTCTCCAAGAACTTCGGGCTGCGCAAGAGAAGTACCAGGTTCATTGTCAACAGGTATGGTACTGGCACTCACAGGGCGCGCCGATATGCTTTCCCGCGGCACAGTCTCATCGGCGGGACTAGCAGAGGTTTCTGGCACATCACGAGACTCGAGAGATATATCGTTAACTGTTGTCTCCTCAGCGGCGGTATTCTGCGCACTTGCCGGTGGCTCATGTTCATGTTCAGAGTCAGCTTCGTGAATAGGATTCTCAGGTTCCTTGGGCCGTGGAATGGCCGGTGCTGCCATTGGGTGAGGTGATACGCTGATAGAGTCCTCTGAAGATATAGACGTAGTCGGCCTGCGGGGAATGTGGTTAAGCTGGGAAAGAAAATTCGGCTGCTGTTGCTGCTGGTCCTCCTCCTTTGGTACAGCCTCTTTTGTAGTCGAGCGTGGAATGCTGCGGAGCTTGGGCATTGCAGGAGCCGCCGCGGGAGCTGGAGCTGGAGCGGATGATTCAGTCAATGACTCAGTATCACTTGGGTTGCGCTGTGACGGCCTGCGCAGAGCCGGCATCCCGCCTCCAGCAAAGATAGACCCCAGGCCACCCTGCTGCACGCCGTAAGCAGCCAGCTTAAAGCCACTCTTAGGCCGGGTTCCTGCGGTGCTCGCGTCACCCTCCTCCTCATCAAGCGCTGCAGACTCCTCAATGGTCTCAACAACATCGGCGGGAAAGTATCCCTTTTTGCCGTGGTACTCGCCCTTCCAGCGCGGCTCGTTGTCGTTTCCGCGGCTAATAATTGTAACCACATCGTCCAGCATCAGATTAAGCTCCTCGGACGACTGCGCTTCGTAGTCCTTCACAATCTTTGCCAGTTTTGCTGCTACACGGGGCTTGGCAGCCTCGACCTTACTGTCTGTTGTGTCAAGGTCGTCAGCAGCGCCAGTGTCCTTGTCGCCAGCTGATTCTGCAGGCAGCTGGTTGTCTTTGGCAGCATCGGCTGTGCCCTCTGCAATCTTGCCTTCTGTTGTCTGTGGCTTAGCAGCTGGCAGTGATGGTGCCTGAGCTGCAGCCGGCGAGCCTCCGACGTTCAAGGCTGGGGGATTAGGCAGCGGAGATGTAAGTTGCGGA
The DNA here is from genome assembly GCA_002705745.1 of Coemansia reversa NRRL 1564. Classification (NCBI taxonomy): domain Eukaryota; kingdom Fungi; phylum Kickxellomycota; class Kickxellomycetes; order Kickxellales; family Kickxellaceae; genus Coemansia; species Coemansia reversa. The sequence goes on from KZ303498.1 coordinate 261,773, forward strand.
GCAGGGGCTGGTGCAGGCGTTGGTGCATCCACGAAGGCAGGTGCCGGAGCAGGCGGCATTGCAGCAGCAGGAACCGGCGGAGGTTTTCCAAGACCTGTGGGCGGGAGAGGTGGCATTGCGCGTGCGCCAGGCGGCGGAGGACTGGCCATGTTTGGCTGAGGCAACGGCTTACTGGGCGCTGGACTTTCGCTTGACTCCTACGACTCAAATAAGACCAACACGACTTGCAAAAAGAGTTAGGAGGCAGATTGGGTGAGAATATAGAAAAATAGAATAGCAACAAGGTGCACACACATGCAAGTGGAAAATAGAGACACAAGAATGCTGTTGAAGGCAAGACCAAAACAGAGGCCAAAAAAAATGATGCCTTCTTTTTCTCAATGGGCTTACCTGTTCGTAAACGGTTGGCACTACCTGCAGTGGCTCGTCTGCTGGAGCACCGCGTGATGTAGAGACGGGCTCCACGGTTTCAGCAGGGACATCCTTGTGCTTATGTTTCTTTGTACCAAAGAGGCGGCTGATCCGTTTGCTTGACTTGGACTTTTCCTTCTTTCCACTCTCTACGTCCTCCTCTGAAAGTGGCGACGTCACCATTCCCTGCATCTCTGGCTGCACTATTCCGCCAGCCATCGCAGCTGAGATGTCAGTAGACGCGCGCGCAGGCAGTGGCGGCTGGTTGCGCGACGGAAGAGAAGGTGGTGGTTGCTGGGGCGGCGAAGTCACACCAGTCCCGCCGCTGGCTGTCCCGCGTCTTCCCAGCTGCGTTGGCGTTGGTGGCACCGGCAGTGGGCGTGAAACAGGCGCCTCCTCGATAGAGTATTCTTCCGAGTAGCTGGCCGGAAACATGCCTTTTCTGCCATTAAAGTGGCCATAGCACCAACCATCCACCTCCTTTTTCACCTCTACAATGTCTTCAACTTCTAGCGACAAGTCATCCTTTTCCGTAGCTACATACTGCTTGATGATGCGCACCAGCTTTGGTTTGGGCTTATTCTCGATCTTGCTTACAAAGTTGGACGGAAACCATCCGCTCACCTTTGTGGTTTCGTTATAACCCTCCCACCACGACGGATGGCTGTTATTGCTAACCGTGACAATATCTCCAGGTGACAGCTTTAGCTCCTCTGGTTTGGTCGCATTGTAACCATAGAGCGCCTTGAACAGATTGCTCTCCTTGGTCGGATGCTTGTCTGCCATTCTTAGCTGCAAAATAATGTTTGTAGCCCCTTCTCAATGCACACGTCTTGGACTAGAATTTCAAAGCAGTAATAGCCAAAAAATAAAAATATGTAGACTTTTACTGACCGAAGCTATGCGGTATATCTGATAGAAACGATAAAAAAAAAAACTGTGTTGTGCTGTATGCTATCAACAAGAGAATTCGAGTAAAAATAAAAATAAAAAAAAAGCAACTTTAGCAGGAGAAGAGGGAGTCAGTGAGCAAGTACGTTTGTTCTTGGCGTTCAATGATGCCCAGTACCGCATGCTTCCCTCACCTCTTTTATTTTCCCTCTCTCTTCTTCTGAGCAAGTGTGCCACGTGGACAATACTTTAAAGGCGACGGCCCTCGCTGGTCAGCCGCTGCTCTTCCCAGATCGTGTTGCCCGAGCACGCGCAGACCTGCTTGTCGTTTTGAAACAGTCCAGCGCTACGAGCAATGACACCGGCCAAAATGCCTGGTCCACTTCCGCCGTCGGTCTTGCTGCGTGCATTATTAGCGCGGCCCAGGTCGTCTGCTGCTGCTCCGATAACCACCGAACGCCCGATGATTTCCCACACCTTGAACCGGTTTGTCTCAAACGCGAGGTCGCCCCAGCCGTCCTTGACAACCAAGTTGCCCATATCTCCACGGTGTCCCTTTTTGCCATCGCCATGGTCAATGCCGTCTGGGTTCCAGTACCGACCGCAAGACTTGGGCACGTTGCTTAGATCACCGCACTCATGAATCGCCACGCCGTGCTTGCCCTCAGGAATTCCACTGACGGTGATGTCCACAAAACACATGTCCTCATTGATCTGTACAAACCGAGCCAGTCCCCGGGGTTTGCTGTTGTTCAGTGTCCGACTTTCTTCAAAGATGCATACAGCTGCTCCAATATTTCCTTCCATACTCGATCCAGTTCCGCGCACAACTGCTGCTCTCCCAGACCCCTTTATTGCGCCGAGAAGCTCCGACGGCCGTGCTGTGCCTTCAACCACCACCTGCTTGTCGGCAAGTGATACATCCAAGCGCTCCACTCCTTTCACTTCCTTGAGCACCCGTGTGACATCGTCTACGCAGCTTTGACAAGTCAGATCAACTGCTAACTGAACCTGGATACCCATGTGTAAGTGTACTTGTTATTTTTTTTTTTTTATTGTTATAAAGCTAGAATTTTTACGTTTGGAAAAAAAGAGCGAGAATGTTTGCTTAGAGGTGCAAGTGTTAGGCGTCATCCTCCGCTATTTTGTGGAGGGTGTAGAAAAGTGGAAAACTACACGTGGTTGTGGCTAAATGTCAGAGGTTGTGTAAAACAGCATCCCCTGGGTTAGGGAAATGTATGCTGTCATTTCAGATTCTGGTTCTCGGAGCTTTTCAGACTGGTCCGAGCACACAAGCAACTTGTACAAAAGGAACTGACACAAACGCTTTCTTTCTCTTTCTTTTTTTTTTTTCCTTTTTCAAGTACATCAAATCTGTCGAACTATTCTGGTTATTTTTATAGATTTGTAGAGCTTGTTCATCCAGAAATGACAACCACTAACAAAGACAGCAGACCCTTGTTCCTTGGTTTGGATCTCAGCACACAGCAACTCAAGGGGTTGTTGGTAGATGAGCAGTCTTGCGTTGTACATGAGATCAGCATTGTCTTGAACGAAAGGTTTCCAGAGTACAAAACAGCCAATGGCCGTTATGTTGATGGAGACGTAGTCACTGCTCCAGTTCTAATGTGGGTCGAAGCCATCGACCTGCTTATGAGCGAGTTAGCAGAAAGTGGACTTGCACATCGCGTACGTGGCATCGGCGGTGCTGCACAGCAACACGGCAGCGTATATTGGCGCAAGGAGGGTGTTGAGGCAATCCAGAATTTAGACTCGGAAAGCCCACTCAAGACACAGCTCCAGAACACTCAGGCATTTGCACTACTAAACTCTCCTATATGGGAAGACTCAAGTACTAGCAAACAGTGTCGCGAGTTGGAGTCCCTTGCAGGTGGGGCATCTGAGCTTGCTAGAATATCGGGCTCGGTAGCCTTTGAGCGGTTCACAGGCACACAAATTGCCAAGATCAAAGAAAACCAGCCTGACATCTGGGCACAGACTGCTCGAGTTTCTCTGGTCTCATCGTTTGTTGCTTCGATACTTGCTGGTAATATTGTTCCGGTGGACTGCAGCGATGCATCTGGAACTAATATTTATGATGTACAGGCGCGTGCGTGGTCGCGCAAGCTCTGCGATGCAATCGACCCGCGCCTTGTAGAAATGCTTGGTCGGAAGGTAGCAATGGCTGATGCTGCTGTCGGCACTCTGTCGCCATACTTTGTACAACGCTACGGGCTCCCACAATGTCCGATTCTAGCGTTTGCTGGCGACAACCCGGCTGCATTTGCGGGATTCGAGAGTTTATTTACTGCCGATGATCACTCGGTAGCGGTGATGAGTCTTGGTACAAGTGATACTGTCCTGTTTCCGCTTGATACGTATCCGTACTCGGGGGACATGTCGTCGCTAGCCATGAAACATCTGGATGGACACATCCTGCAGCATCCGACTATTGCCGATCGTTATATTGCCATGCTGTGCTACAAGAATGGATCTCTAGCCAGAGAGTGGGTGCGCGGGCGGAGTTTGGGTGCTGAAAGCTCCTGGGAAGAGTTTAGCAAGGCTGCAGGCTCGGGTCCAATGGCGCCAAAAGCCTTTGGATTCTACTATCTATCAACGGAGATACTGCCTCGTGCCAAAGGTATCCATAGGTTTGAAAGAAGTAGCAGTGGCAATATTGTTTGTCCCAGTGGAGCGAAATACAAGCGCGTGGATCAGTTCTTAGACAGCACACAGGGCAATGACTGTCGGGCGATTATCGAGAGTCAGCTTATGAGCATGTGTGTAGATTACGCGCACAAGTCGACCAACTCGCTCACTGGCGTTGCAGTTACTGGAGGTGCATCCAGGAACCAGGCACTACAGCAGGCAATTGCCGATGTTCTGGGTGTGTCTGTTTTTGCCGCGGGAGTACAGACCACGGACGGGTTTGAGATAAAGACACCTGCGATGCCAGCATATGGTGGTGCGGTGCAGGCCATGCAGCTCCTAAGCTCCACACAACAGACTGATACCAACGGTGATGTTGCTTCTGGTGCCGACAAGTACATGCTCCAGCGCATCTGCTCACCGGATAGCGATGCTCATGTGGTATATAAACAGTCTTTGGCTGATTTTGAGTTTCTCCGCGACCACGTCAGCAGTCAATTTAGTGGCTGAGTTTAACTAGGCATGTGCGGTTACATCAGCCAATGTGAAAGGCTCGGATGAACCAATCCCATGCGTTCTCTCGGGCTGGCGTACAAGGAAAGTGGTGTTTTTTTTCTTCTCCCGGAACTGCGCAGCAATACAGAGAGGCCCGTGGGGAAAGACAGGGCGCATGAACGTGAACATGGAAAGGACCCAAGTCGGAGCCCAGTGCTCTGGACCTTTTTTTTTTTGCTTCTTTTCTCTCCTTTATTTTTTCTCAATTTTGGTATTTTCACTAGTTAGTAAGCACTTGTCTTATCTTTGCTTCATTAACCGCCACATTTTCAATTTCAAACGCTATCATAACAGACCACGCGACTTTCTTCCCCACCTGCATCAGAACAATTTAATCTACGCCTATCACAAGATGATCCTGCCTAAGACTTCTGTCCGCATCTCAACATCCACGTGTCGACTTGTACGTGCATACAGTGCCCGACCACCAGCAAGCAGCGATGCCGCGACACGACCAAAGACAACAATCCGCACAATTCGAAAGCTATACAGTGAGGGTAAGCCGATTGCGATGATGACAGCATACGACTTTCCGACAGCCGCGGCTTGCGATCGCGCAGGTGTGGATATGATACTGGTGGGAGACTCATTGGCAATGGTTGCATTGGGACATGAAGACACATCGCAAATAACGATGAACGATATGATACATCATAGTAAGGCTGTGTCACGTGGTACAAGCAGTGCCTTCCATGTTGCTGACCTTCCATTTGGATCATATCATACAGACGAAGCCACAGCAGTTAGCAATGCAATACGCATGGTCAAAGAGGGTCGCGCTGAAGCTGTAAAGCTTGAAGCTGGAAGGCGTGGAGCGACCAAGATCGATGCCATTGTGAATGGAGCGGGGATTCCTGTGGTTGGTCACATTGGCTTGACACCACAGACTGCAGTGGCATTGGGCGGTTTCCGCGTACAAGGCAAAACATTCAGCAATGCGCAGGCGCTGGTGGATGATGCTTTGGCGCTACAAGATGCTGGATGTTTTTCAATGGTGCTGGAAGCCATGCCCTCACTTGTTGCAGAGTCCATCACAAGGTTGCTCAACATACCTACCATTGGAATCGGTGCTGGTCCGTCGACCTCTGGCCAAGTGTTAGTGCTTTCAGACATGGTCGGTCTATTTGATCGTTTCACACCAAAGTTCTGCCGCGGTTTTGCTGACCTCGGTTCTCGCATGGTTTCGGCTGTTGCCGAATATAAGCACGCAGTCCGCTCGCATGAGTTTCCAGCTGAGGGCGTTCACACTTATGAAATGCCGGCTGCAACAGAAGAAAAATGGCGTACTTTTGTGCAGAAGCAGTTTGGTCTTGAACTTGGTCAGCATGTTGACAAAAATAAGGAAACAGCAGCTGTGGCTTCCCAGCTTCTGCCGTCAAAAGCAAATGTTGCTCCAGAGAGCGGTTAAGTTATATGTACCAGATGCTACGGTAGATATAGCTAGTTTAGATTTTATTTTGACAAGCTAGAAGATCCAGCTATAACCACCATAGTGAGTTCCAAGTTCTACAGAATATCTAAAAACGCAAGTCTGCGATTCAAGCTAACTTTGCTTGGCTATCAAAGCATAAGGCAATATGAATTTTCTATTGTTAGTTATCTGAAACAGGGTCGTTCGTGGGAGTTTACTTATGAACCCTGTCGACGCATGCGAGCTTGCATTCCCTCTGTAAAGGCGCCAGGTCTCGTGCGCTGCCACAGTACATTGCCGCTGGTAGCACAATGTTGTATGACGAGTGAGCTTAGCATGCATTGCTGCCTAATCGGTCGATTAGAGACAATCCAGGATGCGGGGAGCGATGAAATGACGAAGCTACAAAGCAGGAACAGCCGACAGAACAGTCGACATTTGCATAAAAAGGGATGCGCATTTACCGAGACTCTTATTCCTTCTTCTCACTCATATACCCTCAAACGTCTTCTCTTTACTCTTCGCTCTGCTGTACTTACTTTATCGTAACCAGACTGTAGTATGGCGCGCTTCTCCACCCCAGACCAGCCGGACAGCCCGCCATTTATGGTGTGGAATCTGGATCTCAACGAAGACGGCACGACTCCAAGGGAAAAATCGGTAAGATGAGCTCCTAAGATGCATACTAAAATAAGTAGTTACTTGTCACCAACAAACTTTATTTGCTAAAGCATTATTCTGTCCGACATTGTCATTTGTTTGGGGGGGGGGGAAGAGTAAATGGTAGTTTATCCGCATTCCGTCGTCATTAAACCAGACATGCGCTATTCGATTCCGGCTCCTAATCGGTTCAACTGCATCCATTGGCGCTACGTTGCACACAAACTACCCGCTTGATGGATCAGATTACGAGCGCACCAAGTTTCATCCAAAGAAATTTAACTTTAACAACCAGACCGAGCAGATATGCGAGTTTCGAATCCAGCGACCAGGTCCATACCAGTACTATGTGAGCTACAAGAGTCTTGATGCCGATGCCGATGCCGACGATAATTGCGACTCGATTAGCTGCGCAAGCGACGTTAACCCCTTGCTTGAGCGCATCTACCGTGCGTTCGAGGATCGTCGCTCGCCCACAGCGTACTTTCTGGTGGATCCGCAACTTACACTCAGTGGACAGACGTTGCCGCTTGATGGAATTGTGCTACAATCTGTCAGTCCAAAGTGGCTTGGTCTTATGAGCAACTGGTCACCGCATCTTGCAGCCAGTAGCAAAATGGGCTACAACATGATGCACTTTATTCCAATGCAACAACGCGGCGGTTCAGATTCGCCATACTCACTCTGCGATCAACTTGAGCTTTCAGACGATCTCTTTGAAAACCCGCTTGGCCGTAGTGAGAAGGATGCAAAGTTGCGTGAGACGCTGCTGGAGATGAAGCACAGACACAAACTACTGGGCGTCACTGACATGGTATGGAATCACACTGCGTTTAACTCTGACTGGTTGAGCGATCATCCTGAGGCTGGCTTCAATTTAGAGAACTCACCACATTTGCGCAGCGCATACGAGCTAGATGAGCAGCTGGCCCAGTTCTCGCGCAACCTGTCGGATTACGGACTTGATCGCATGGTACATTCGGTAGTTGATGTGGATCGTCTGATGGACGGTGTTTCCGAGCATGTTGTGCAGCCAATGCGTCTCTGGGAATTCTACACAATCGATGTAGAAGCTGCTATAGAAAGCGTTAGCAAGGCCTGGGATAAAATTTCAGCAACGAATGTTACTGAGGAAGATAAGATGACATTAGAGACGCTCAGTGGAGATGCACGCACCGAATGGCTACACAAATACATGATCAATGGTCAGGTGCATACGCTCGGGACACGCTTTGGACGTAAAATTGATCCAGAGCGCACTGCTGCTGTTATGCACTTGCTGGTAGGTGGTGCCAACAAAGAAGAGGCCATGAAGCAGCTGCGGAAGCTTCTTGATTTGCTCAATCTGCCTTATTATCGCGAGTACGATTCAGATGTGCAGACTATTTGCAAGAACATCCGCGAACGTGTGCTGTACGAGCGACTGGATAATGGAAGTTGGAAATTTGGCAAGCCTGTCGATGACAACTATAAGATAGTTGATCCGTTGTTTACAACAGTCAAGGCGAATTCCGATAAAGTACTCGATGATCAGCTGCATTTGGCCAACAACGGGTGGATTTGGGGTGGTAATCCGCTAGACAACTTTGCAGGGCCACAGTCAAAGGCGTACCTGCTGCGCGAAGTTATTGTGTGGGGCGACTGTGTCAAGCTCAATTACGGCACGTCTCCAGAAGACAACCCATGGTTGTGGGAGCACATGCGACAGTACACGCTAAACATGGCGCGTGCATTCCACGGGTTCCGCATCGACAATTGTCACAGCACGCCGATCGAGCTGGCTGAATATTTGCTGGACGAAGCGCGCAAGATCAACCCAAATCTATATGTAATTGCCGAGTTGTTCACGGGCTCAGAAGACACGGATCGTATTTTTGTACAGCGGCTTGGAATTAACTCTCTAATTCGTGAGGCAATGCAGGCATGGGATTCACATGAGATGTCACGTCTCGCGCACCGCCATGGTGGACGACCCATTGGGTCTTTGGCACTCGACTGCCTGGGCGAGCCTGGATTCTTCACTGATGACGAGCATGGCGGGGCTCGTGTGAATGGCATTGTTGCGCCGCTAAGTGCGTCGCTGCCACATGCCATTTTCTTTGATTGCACACACGACAACCAAGTTCCAGCCCAAAAGCGCACGATGGAGGATGCACTGCCTAACACAGCCATTGTCGCGATGACAGCTTGTGCCACGGGCAGCAATCGTGGGTACGACGAACTCTATCCGCAGCATCTAAATGTTGTACACGAGCACCGTCATTATGCTGTGCTCCAGAATCCGCTTACTGTAGGATTGGGCGTGGCAAAGGCCAAGCTCAATCAACTTCATCGCGAGATGGCCCAATATGAGGAGGTACATGTGCACCATGAAAACGAATATGTCACGGTGCACCGTGTGCATCCGGTCACTCGCGAGGGTGTGTTAATGATAGCTCACTGTGCTTTTCCTGGTGCCACTGAGAACGCGCCCTTTGAGAAACCGCGACTCTACGGCACTATGGTAGAGCCCGAGTTTGCCTTCCGCTTGCGTTCAGCAACTGAAAACCACGATGGGGATGAAAGAGTTGATAAAGATGTGCTGCAGGGACTTCCGTCGTCGCTTGAGACGCTCAACGCACCCGGAATATATCAACATACCGATGAGCGCGGAGTGTTTGCGGAGCTAGAATTGCCGCAGGACTTTGGACCGGGTAGCGTGTTAGTGGTACGTACTCGACTGGTAGGTTTCAAGCCAAACCTGGACTGGAAGATTCGCACGTGTGCAGACGAGGCAGTGGCAGAGCTGTCGCTTGGAGAACTTAACATTGCGCTGTATCGTTGCGATGCGGAGGAACACGACACAATCGGTGACGGTGTATATAACGTACCAGGGCTTGGACCACTACCGTATTGCGGAATTCAGGGTTGGTGTGCGCATTTGAAGTATATTATTCCCAACAACGACTTGGGACATCCGCTATGCGAGCATCTGCGGCAGGGAACATGGGCACTAGATTATATTTCAGGCCGGCTACATAAGCACAGCAAGTTATACCCACACTTGACTCAACTGGCTGCCTGGTTTGATGAGCGCTGGGAGTTAGTGCGCCATGTGCCCAACTTTCTGCTACCGCGGTACTTTGCGCTGACCGTGCACACGGCAAATCAAGCGCTGCTTCAGCGCGCGCTAAAATTGATGCCTGGTGACGTTGTGTGTAGTTCGCGCTTTACCAATCAGCTGGCTCTAACTTCAGTACAGCTACTCGGCTATATGCAGAGCGCAGGATTACGTCCGCGTGACACAATTGAAAATTCGATGAGCGCAGGTCTGCCACACTTTTCTACGCACCATATGCGATGCTGGGGTCGTGATGTATTTGTTGCACTGGACGGGCTGTTGTTGGCTACGGGACGATTTGACGACGCACGCAATCACATTCTGGCCTTTGGAAGTACACTTAAACATGGTCTGATTCCTAATCTGTTAGACGCCGGACGATTCCCTCGATATAATGCTCGCGACGCGACGTGGTATTGGTTGCAGGCGGCTCAGATGTATTGTAAGCAAAGTCCTGAAGGTACCGCGTTTTTAGAAGCCAAAGTTGCACGCCGTTTTCCAGATGGCGAGACGTTTGTACCATGGGATAGCGACGAGGCTTTTAGTTGCACATCTACCATTGCCGAGCTTGTTCAAGAGATCATGGATCGTCATGCGCGTGGAATCAGCTTCCGTGAGTGGAATGCCGGGCCAAGCCTTGACGAGCATATGCGCGATGAGGGATTTAATATCAGTATTAGCGTGGACTTTGCTGGCACTGGCTTTGTTAGCGGCGGCAACCAGTGGAATTGCGGCACCTGGATGGACAAGATGGGCTCTTCCGACAAGGCAGGCATACGCGGCGTGCCTGGTAGCCCACGCGATGGCGCCGCCATTGAGATTGTCGGATTGCAAAAGTCAGCATTGCGCTGGCTGACGGATCTTTATTCCAATAGCGAATTTGCCTACGAGGGAGTTACTACTGCCGATGGCTCGCATGTAAGTTATTCAGATTGGAACCAGCAGGTGCAAATCCACTTTGAGAAGCACTTCTGGGTTCCGTTAGACTCCGCAGATGACACCAAGTACAACGTTGACTCCACATTGGTCAACCGCCGCGGTATCTATCGTGACTCTGTTGGGGCATCCGCTGCCTGGGCTGACTATCAATTCCGTCCAAATATTCCCATTGCTATGACTGCTGCTCCTGAGCTGTTTGATCCCAGACACGCTATTGTTTGTCTGCATAAGATTGGCGCAGTGCTAGCTGGGCCGATGGGCATGCGCACGTTAGATCCCTCTGACATGCGTTACCGCCCTAATTACGATAATTCAGATGACTCGGACGACCCATTGGTTGCCCAGGGCATAAATTATCATCAGGGGCCTGAATGGCTCTGGCTGACAGGACATTACCTGCGCGCCCTACTGCTTTTCCTATACCGTATCGTCCGCAGCAGATCTGCCGATTACAATCATGAGCTTACGCATGCTCTGCGTACTGTCTACCACGAACTACACGCACGCATGGTTACCCTCAAACATCATATTTCAACTTCTCCTTATGCTGGGCTGCCTGAGCTGACAAACAAAGACGGTAGCCACTGCAGAGATTCGTGCGAGACACAGGCCTGGAGCAGCGGATGTCTGCTTATGTGTCTTCATCAAATAATGCGCCTAGAAATCCTTGTTCACGAGGCGCTGGAGGCCGACAAGTATAAAGAGAATTAAAGTTTGCATTGACTGCTTTTAAGCTCTCTTAGTTACCGAGTAATCAAATAAACACTTTGGCATTTAGAATATGTCTGAGGAAAATATAATTTTTGTAGGGAAAAGAATAGTAAGGTTACAAAATAAATTATTGGCGGTGTTTTAAGCTACATAGATCTAACCCAGTTATTTCTTATATTTAGTGGGAGATTACCTTGAAAAACTTCTCCCCTTAACTAAGGAAGATTTATGGTTATTGGCTTAATAGTCATAATTTCTACTATAACAATGTAAAATATCATGTATTTTAAAAAATTACAGAGGTTAATGATAAATCATTGTGCAAAGTGCTCGTGTATAACGACAGGAGAGATTAATCAAGGTGGAATTGCTTCTGACAAATTTGGCATCCTCTGGAATCTCAAGAGAGAGTTGCTATCAATCTTTGGGTTTTTATCATTTAAAATAAAAACTATTGCAGCCAAGCTTCAAGAAAACGTGGCAATTTATGCAAAACGATTGAACCTCAAAATAATCACCAGTATTTTATTCTGCTTGGAACTGTTGATAAGTGCTTACAATTCTGTAAAAAAAAAAAGGGTTGTTTAAATTCTATTGTATTAGCCATTAAAGCTTTACATGCGACTTTTACATGGTTGATGATGTGGAACAAATGGGAATTTGCACTGTATGTCAAGCAAGCAAACATGTTGCCTATAAACAATTAGTTGCGCAAAGCGCTGCAATGCTCTTGCGTGCCCTGCCCATATCAGGCTGTCCCCATTACTAGGTTTTAATAGAATGGATATGCAGCACAATAAAAGCCTATTTTCCTATTAAATCCCATTGCCTTTTTTTTTTTTTTTTTGCACTGCATCCTTGACGCTTTATTCTGATCAAGTGGCAATGACTAGCGAATACAATGCGGCCCAGCGGGTGCTGCACCGAATTAAGCAGAACGTGGATGAATTTGATTTGAACAGCACTAGCGACAATGCAGTGACCCAGGCGGCCATTGTGCAGGATTTACAGACGCTGGGGACGCGTATATCAGAGTACCGGCAGTTAGGAAGACAAGAGTCCAATCAGCGCAAGCACAAAATGATGTTGGAACGAGCCACGCACATGTCTGAAGAGCAGGAGCAGTTGCGACGGCGGTTTGAGAAAATCAAAAAGCGAAAGGATGACCAGGTAAAGTATACTGGTCAACGCACAGAGCTTTTCCAACGTACTCCTGGTACTGCGACTCGGACTCAGATGGATACTACTATTATGATGGACCCACTAGATGAACCTTCGTTTTGGAATCGTAGTGAGCAGGCTCTGGATGGATATATTGCCCAAGGCGTGGCTTCTTTAGATAATCTCCGCGAACAGCGAGGTATGCTTAAGGAAGCACATAAGCGTGTTTTGAATGCGGATAATACCCTGGGGCTCTCGCGTTCGGTTATTACGCTCATTAACCGTCGTACTACCCAGGACAAGATTATTTTGACTGGTGGCATGCTGTTAACTTGCATCTGCATCTACTTTATTATTCATTGGTTTGGTTGAATATATGCCGATCACAGTATTTCTGACCAAATGAAGCAACTTGTTTTGTCCTGTAAGTAAACGTTTCAGAGATTTTCCTTTTGCTGGTATTGTGAGCTTTACTGGGCTTGATCACAGAATGTGATGTTCACAGCGGCATTTCGCAGCTAGAAAACAATCAAACTGTCCCCATGTCCACTCCCCAAAAATCACATTGCGCAAACTGGATGGTTTCTTGCAGCATTGCCACATTTTGGCTTGCAATGCACACATCCTAAAAGATCGAGGCAGCGCTTTCGCTCTTCTGATGGTTTGACAACCAACGTAGTCTAGCTATAGAGCTGTCTAGTCACACTAGCTATACGCGCAATAGTGAGCAACAAAACTGATAGCAGCGCCTTGATAATATGATCCCAAGGCTTCCTTTATGGCGCTTGTCTGGTAGTAACCTAGACTCACTGGCAAATCATTGGTGTAGTACCAGCAGTGTTGGGTCAGAAAATGGCCGGGCGGATGGGATTGGGGTTGATGGAAAGCGCATTTCCCCGTCTTCGTATTTTGCAGCGAGCAGCTTGGTACCAATGCTCACAACATTGCTCACAGCATCACCCTCCTCCAGAACTAACATACATTGGAATCCAGTGAATAAAAAGGAGGAGGGGATTATGTCTATATGCTAAAAGACCATATCGCCACATATTTGTGCTTAGTCTTTTCTCCATACATCTCGCTTCTTTAACTAAGGTTTCATCCAGGATTATACCTGTCTTATTAGTTTAAAAAATGTCTATCAAGTCTACCATTCTCGGATTCCCGCGCATGGGCTCTGACCGCCAGCTGAAGAAGCTGGTAGAGGGATTCTGGACCGGCAAGGCTACTGAGCAAGAACTGGTCGAGGGCAGCAAGAAACTTCGTGCCGACCACTGGGCATTGCAGAAGACACACGGACTGAGCGAGGTTCCAGTTGGTGACTTCTCATACTATGATCATGTGCTTGATACAGCATTTGCTGTCGGTATAATCCCCGATCGCTACAAGCAGCTAGACACAGCTGGCACACAGGCGTACTTTGCCATGGCGCGCGGGTTGCAGGATAAGAGCATTGGTGTGGATGTCCCGTCGCTTGAAATGAAGAAGTGGTTTGACACCAACTACCATTATATGGTGCCTGAGATTGCCGACGGCCAGAAGTTTGTTCTTCATTCGACCAAGGTTATTGACGAGTTTAATGAGGCCAAGGCACTTGGATATGCTGCTCGCCCCGTTGTTCTTGGTCCAGTGTCCCTGCTGGCGCTAAGCAAGACCGCTAAAGGATCTTCGTCCAAGCCGCTTGATCATCTGGCCAATCTCATTCCCATCTACGTTCAACTTCTCAGCCAGCTGGCCACCGCCGGTGCCGAGTGGGTGCAGCTCGATGAGCCTGTGCTCGCGTTGGATCTGGACTCTCATATCTACAAGCCCGCATTTGAGCAAGCGTACGGCGAGTTTGCCAAGGTCTCTGGACTCAAGTACCTTTTGACTAGCTACTTTGACAGGTTGGGTGATAACTTGGAGTTGGCAGCTGCTCTGCCAGTTCACGGCATTCATCTTGATCTGGTACGTGGTGTCGCTGACTTGGACAAAGCGCTGGAGATAGTGCCGCAGGAGAAAGTCATTTCGGCTGGTCTGATCAACGGCCGTAACATCTGGAAGGCTAACCTGGAGAAGCAGCTAGCTATTCTGACCAAGATTGTTGGTGCTCGCAAATCGGTGTGGGTCAGTAGCTCGTGTTCACTGCTGCACTCGCCGCACTCGCTGCGTCCCGAGGCCGGACATTTGGACGACGAGACACTTGGATGGCTGTCGTTCGCTGAGGAGAAGGTTGAGGAGGTCGCGACTCTGGCGGCGGCAGTGAGCAACCCCGACTCTGCCAAGGCACAACTCGAGGCCAACGCGGCAAAGGTTGCCAGCCGCAAGCAGTCTGAGCGCATCACACGGCCGCATGTCCAGCAGCGTCTGGCGGCGCTTGATCGGTCGTTCTACAACCGGAAAGCTGAGTTTACACATCGCCAGCAGCTGCAGCACGCATCGCTCAAGCTGCCTGTGTTTCCGACCACCACCATCGGTTCCTTCCCGCAGACAGCAGAGGTGCGCAAGGCACGCGCGCAGTTCCGCAAGGGTACTCTGAGCAAGGCCGAGTATCAAGAGTTCCTCGACTCTGAGACGCGCAAATGCATTGAGTGGCAAGACGAAGTGGGTCTCGATGTGTTGGTGCATGGCGAATTTGAGCGCACGGATATGGTGGAATTCTTTGGCGAGCATCTAGAGGGCTTTGTTTTCACCAAGAAGGGCTGGGTGCAGTCGTACGGCTCGCGTTGCGTCAAGCCGCCAGTGATCTACGGCGATGTTTCGCGTCCGCACGCAATGACTGTGGATGTTGCGCGTTTTGCGCAGTCATGCAGTGCCAACAAGCCTGTCAAGGGCATGCTGACGGGTCCCGTTACTATTCTACAGTGGTCGTTTGTGCGTGATGACCAGCCGCGTTCTCAGACTGCTGGTCAGATTGCCCTGGCTATCCGCGACGAAGTAGTAGATTTGGAGAAAGCCGGGATTAAGGTAATCCAAGTCGACGAGCCTGCAATCCGCGAGGGTTTGCCGCTGCGTAAGGCCGACTACGACGCGTATTTGAAGTGGTCCGTCGACGTCTTCCGTCTCGCTACCACTGGAGTAAACAACGAGACTCAGATCCACACGCACTTCTGCTACAGTGACTTTAACGAGATCTTTACTGCTATCAAGAGTCTCGACGCCGATGTTATTACCATTGAAAACTCAAAATCGGATCTCAAGCTGCTAGGTGCTCTCGAGGTCCACGGATACTCTGCAGAGATTGGTCCTGGTCTTTATGATATCCACTCGCCACGCGTTCCCTCGGTTGAGGAGATGGCGGCTCGGTTTGCTGCTCTGCAAAAGTACATTCCTGCAGAGAACCTCTGGGCCAATCCCGACTGTGGCCTCAAGACCCGCGGCTGGCCCGAGGTCAAGCAGTCCCTGGCTAATCTCGTGGCTGTTGCTGCTGATGCTCGTGCCAGCTATGCTGCGCGCAAGGCTAGCGCCTAAATCATTAGCATAACACACCTTTGCCTCTTTTCTCTTCCCCCAACCGGAATAGAAAGCTGGTTTAGCTGCTTTGAATAAAAATTGCAATGTAAAGAGGATCATCGCCATCCTTTATCTTTAACGACGATTGCAAAGAAGCGTTATTCTGAATCTGTAGTCAATACAGATAGCTTTGTTTGTCCGCCGACGCCGATCCGAGGAACAGCATGACTAAGTAATGTGTGGCTGTCGAATACACGTGACTTTGGCCTTTTGAGCATTTAACATGCAGAATTGCGTAACACTAACGTCCAAGTTGAAAACGAGTTTTGTGCGGAAAGGGAAGAGGGGGGGGGCGCATGACAATCCCAAGCCAACCACCATCTTGTCAGAGAAGAGCCATAGGCGCACGCAATGTTTGTACAAATCTGAGGTAGCACACCTTTCTTCTTTGCTTTCCGCTTTTATCTATAATTGATACACCTTTTTTTTTTTAAATCATCCGTTGTACGCTGTGTTTATCGGACTCTATAAAAGTAACTAGTGCACGGTTTCGAGTACTGGAAACGTGAGCTGGGCCATGGCAGATGCATCCGACAGTTCGGATGGGGAAGACAGCTCGGTGTCGACGTTTGTCTCCTCACTAGCATTTAATATTATTGTTGCAGCAGTTATATTTATCGCGTTCTGCGTTCTGCGTCCGCGCTTTAAGCGTGTATATGCACCAAGAACATATGCGGTTAGCAAAGAGTAAGTTGGTTGCCTTTAACAAAAGAGATTTATAGTGTGGGAGGAACAGTAAATGGGGAGGGGATTTGGATGCACACAGTGGGCTTCTCAATCTTTCTTATTTTATGAACCTGCATATTTTATGGAGGGAAGAGCAGTGGTCTGTTTGCTCAACTAGTTCTGGTTCTCTGGAGCCGCGTGCGTATGCACAAGATGTGGTCAATTGCAGCTAGCATAAACTCAATTTCTAAAAAAAAAAAAAAAAAAAAAGGTTGGGGGTTTTTTTTCTCCACAATTGTGCATGAATCGTGAGTAGGAGGCGCTCGCCAGCAATAGGCAACTGGCCGCTGGCGTGGGTATCGGCGGCGTTTCAGCTGCGCGAGGACAAAATCATCAAACGCGTAGGGCTGGACACCTACATGTTCCTACGGTACATGAGGTCAATGTTCATTATCTTTGTGGTTCTGAGCTTTCTGTCGCTAGTGACGATCTTGCCAGTCAACATTGTCAGCGACGGTGGCGCACAAGAGCTGAACCGGCTGACAATTGCCAACGTGCCAGCCGAGAGCACAAAGCTTTGGGTGCACATTGTGTTCTTTATGGTGTTTGTTGGCTGGGTAATGCGCAATATTTTTGTTGAGCTGCAGGTATACACACGGCTGCGTATCTGGTGGCTGACCAATCCCGAACACACTAGCAAGGTTGGTGCGTCAACGATCATGGTGTCGACACTTCCACCAGCGCTGACAGATAGTGACGAGAGGATTCAGACAACCTTTGATGTGTTTCCAGGTGGTGTACGACAGGTCGTTGCCAACCGTGACTGTACCGAACTCGAGGAAATTGTTGAGGAGCGCGACAAGCTTGCAGCGAATCTTGAGAAAGCGCTGACAGGCTTTGCAGCTAAGAGCGAGAAGTTACACAAAAAGGCAGCCAAGAAGGGCAAGGAGCCTAAGGAAGCCAAACGCCCGACTATGCGCGAGAGTTGGATACCGTTTAAGGGGCCCAAGCTTGACTCGCTCGAGTTTCTTTCTACGCGTATTGGTGAGCTTAATCAAAAGATAGAAGAGCTTGGCAGCGACCCTGCTAATTTTAAGCGCAAGTCATCGGCGTTTGTGTTTTTCAACAAGCAGATTGCAGCACATATGGCGGCGCAGACAGTACTGGACTACATTCCGTTTTCGATGGACAGAGTGTCGCTGGACATCAATCCCGATGATATTATTTGGAGCAACCTCAACCTCAATCCATACGACCGTCGTCTGCGAGGGTACATTTCGCTTGCAGCTACCATTGGTCTTGTCATTGTGTGGACATTGATGACAGGAGCACTGACGACATTGGTAGGTGTAAAGAATTTGAAAAAGATCCCAGGGCTGGAGAACATGTCAGACAGCAAGTTCTTTGGATTGTTTACTGGTATTGTGCCAGCGGTAATACTAGCCATAGTCATGGCGTTGTTACCTATTATTCTGAGGCTGTTGCTGCGCTTGGAAGGAACCACGCGCAAGTCCGAAATCAATCTGCGTCTACTTCATCGTTACTATTTCTTCCAGGTGTGGAACGTGTATCTGATCACAATCTTCACCTCGTCTATATTCTCGATTGCGACAGAAGGATTTAAGGATCCTACTACCATTCTCAGTTTGATTCCTAACAAAGTCCCAGGTTCTGCTACACCCATCCTCACATATGTGCTTTTGCTGGCATTCACAGGTGCTGCCAAAGAGATTTTGCAGATCGCGCGTTTGGCATTGCGCTACATTCTACCGTTACTATTTGCCAACACACCACGCAAACTCTGTGACGCCGAGACGCCAGCTGAATTTGATTGGGGAACAAGCATTCCGACGCACTCGCTGATCTTCCTCATGGGCTTTTCATATTCGTTTATCGCGCCTATTGTGAACTGTTTTGCTGCAGTGTACTTTGGTCTCTTCTACCTGGTGTACCGCTACCAGTTTCTGTACGTTTACAACGATGCAAATTGGTCGACTGGTGGACTTTCATTCCCAAAGTCTATACAGCAAACAATGGTGGGCGTTTACATTTCGGAGATTTACATGCTGCTGATGATGGTAGCTAAGCTGGCAGATAACGACAATATCAATGCCAATGCTATTCTACGCATTATCTTTCCGGCTCTGCTGCTTTTGCTGACAATTGGTGCACATATTTACATCAACGACGCTTATATGCCCATTATCAACTATTTGCCTGTGCGTGGCGCTGCCGAGATTGAAGAAAACCCCAAGATTGCCACCACGTTCCCTGATGTCACTGGCTCCGCTGAATTGCAGGGTGACACGCTCGACACTGATTCGATTATGGCTGCCGAAAACAAGGTTCGTCGCATGTTCTACGCCACATATGGCTCGCTGGTGCCTCGGAGACTGATTGATTATGTATTGACGAAGATTCCCAAGCTTCTCACGCCCAAGCGCCATGAGGGAACCTCGAGCACCGATTCTCTTAACTCTGACGCCAATGACGAGGAGAAGCGGAGCGAGTATCACCAAGATACAGCTGCAGCAGCAGCAACTGCTTTAGACAGTGGATTTACGCCAATGCCCACTGCACACCATTACAGCATGGGAGCTGACGAAGTGGTTTCAGATGAGAAAAAACGTATCAGTGCAAACTCTCACATTCTGTCGATAGATTTAAAGCAACAGCAGTCATACCCTCCAATTGACAGCGTTCCGCTTGGCTCTCCGCGTATCGATGAAGATGCAGGTGTTGGCAGTATTCACTCGCTAAATTCTTCCACGGAGCTTCGACAGCGTCGGGCGCACACTACGCTTCAAGTGCCATCTGATAGGCAGGATCGAACAAGCCGGTATAGTATGGTTGATAAGGGTCTGTTGGTGACTGCCGGTCAAAATGCGCTGGCTGAGGCCTTTTCAAATCCAGCTTTGCGCGCCAAAGCAACTACGTGCATCTGGGCGCCACTCGACAACTTTGGTGTTTGTAATTCCATACATGCCGATGTTGAGCGCTGGGGTGCTGGCACCATCAGCGTCGTTGCTGCCGGCACCTGGATTGACGCGAAGGGTCATGTAAAAGCTGATGTTGAGTTTGACCCTGAAACTGTTGAACACTCCTCTCCCTAATTTACCGCAAAGTATTTCCTTCCACCTTTGCCCGAGATCCACACAACTCTTCTCCATTTTTCTTTATGAACGTTTCAACAAAATCCACAAGGCTGTTAAGAAAGCTTGTTTCTGGTTTAGCGTAGTGATGGCTGCTCCGAATGTTGCTGTTGTGATGTCTGCGTCTTTTGGTGCTTTTCTTGAAGCGCTTGGTGAGTCTCTGCGGCCGATCAGCCGGGGACGTAGTATCCCCACGTTGAATACGCTCAAGGAATTTCTCTCACTTATTCAGGCTAAAAATATGTGCCGAAAGTTTAAAACAGCAGCAACATTGGGATTCCAATACCTCAGATTGGGATGCGGATCGGAAGGAGAAGCAGTGTCAAACCACAGATCAGAATCCAGGCTCTTCTCGTTCATATAGAAGAGCATTCCATGGCAAATGACTTTCTTTTTTGATGGGCTGGGATTTTTTTGTGGGGGGGGGGAGTTAAAACCCCTCAAAATCAGTCTAAAAATTTTGGACAAGGTTATATGCTAGGAAATGTTTCTTAGCAACTTTCTACTTGCCATAAAACGAATCTAGTGACCGCAACATGACTGAGAATTGTCGGACGTCACGCATTCGCTTATATTAGTTTGAGTTGTCTGTGGAGGGGCGGACAAAAAGCCAACAAAATGCGGGAAACGGATTATGTAGAGAAGGGATGATTGCCGGTGGACCAAAAATCATGACCAGTAGCCACATTCCTCTCCTGATTGCACAACGTGACAAGGAGCCCCTTTCCACCCCCCCTTTTTTCTAATCGTATAGCATCACCCCTTTCCTACGCCCCTTTCCGTCATGCCCCCCCCCTTTCGTTACAAACAGACACACAACGCACAGCGGCAAACCATTCCGTAGGAACACCTCTCACATTTTCCATTGCTTATCTTGGGCATTTTCTCGTACATGCCAGAGCATCCTCTGCCAATCAGACTTAGGGAATTGCCTTCCGCTCTGCCAGAAGCATTATTGCGGATGACAAGCGGCTTGCTTAACGTGAGAACCAAGTCAACCTTCACTGGTGAAAGATCCAAAAAGGAATGCAATTTTTTTTTTACGTGTTACAAAGAAAGCAAGTGGCCACGAGACATAAAGTCTTCTCTTTTTTTTTATCTACTGTGCTCAATAATGGAGAGACTGTGTGCCTTTGGCTTGTGAACATCAACTAAGAAATAGTGATGATATAAATGAGACAAGAAATGGTGCAATTTCTCAATTGCTTCTTAAGACAAAGCGTCACGCACCTTTTTTTTTTTTTTGGTTATCCTAACATCATTAAACTTATTCTATTTTTTTTTTTACCATTGCCATTAAACTGCAGCTAATTCTGCTCCGTTTATTCTGTCAAGAAAAATATCCCTTTAGAACATGCCTAGTGCAGAAAACCCCTCTACTACGTCACTAGAGGCTATCCCTAAACAGCCCGCAACTATGCAGGAGCTCATATCGTCACTCAACACAGTAATGGGTGACCAAGCTCTGGGTGAAAACAATGAGACAGTGCAGCGTGTAAAAAAGCTGATGCGTAGCTATGTCTCTAAAAGCCAAGACTGGGAAAAGTATGCAGTTTACCAAGAAGGTGCTCGTTACACACGTAACCTGGTGGACGATGGCAACGGCAAGTACAATCTTCTAATTCTGGTGTGGGGAGAGAATCAGGCCAGTCCAATTCACGACCATGCAGGTAGCCATTGCATGATGAAGCTGCTTGCTGGTCAGCTTGACGAAGACCTGTTTGCATGGCCATCCAACGAAGCTGAAAAATCAAATCTGAAGAAGAACCGCTCAGCGGGATTAAACACAAACAGCGTTGCATATATGCATGATAAGATTGGCCTCCATCGCATTTCTAATCCGTCTTCGGAAAAAAAGGCAGTGTCGTTGCATTTGTACTCACCACCATATGATATGTGTAAAGTCTTTGATGAGACTACTGGCGCTGCTACCTCTGCAAACTGTGCTGCTCAGCGCCTTGGACGTTCTGACCATAGCACCTGCTCAATCACATCATCCTCATCGATATGTGAGAAACCACTACGCCCGGCAACCAGATCCACATAGAATAAAAATCCTTTTTTTGCAAGGCACACATCTATTATTTTTTCTTTTATTCATATGCTGCATTTAAGACTAGTTCATTTTTTTTTTAAACAAATATTCAGGAGTGCAAATCTAAATAAACATTATTTAACCCTGTAAATATGTTCACTGACCAATATTGCTCAGGCTCTTTCTTTCTTTAATATCGTTGTAAGCCATTTGCCATGATACCAGAATGCAGAACATTTGGAAAAATGTAAAATCAGGCCAATGCACGTTGACAAACCGAATATATGCCATCTTGGCTGATTGCCATAGCATATAGTTACTGAATCGAATCTGACCTGATGTGCGTACTAAAATGTCAAGGTCAGGACCAGGAATGTGCAATCTCTTTTCCAGCGCTTGCTCGTCAATTTCCGATACCTCCAGTTTACCAGCTGCTACATCTTCAGTTATTCTACGAACAGCTGTGGATATCTCGTCAGTAGCCGAATAAGGAAAGCATATATTCAATCGCATTCCTTTATTATGTTTCGTAGACTCTTCAGCAAATTCTGCTGCCTCGCGTACATCCTCAGCAAGTAAACTACGATTACCCACAACACAAATTTGTACTTCATAAGAACGTACCAATTCACTCTTACTAGCCAATTCACGAAGTTTTTCTTTTGCTAAACCCATTAAAGCAGCAACTTCCTCTGTAGAACGATTAAAGTTATTTATAGCAAATGCAAATACACTGACGTTTTCAATACCAAGCTCATTACACCACTCTAAAACGTTTGATAACTTTTTAAAACCAGAAACATGTCCACTGCTTGCTATTTGGTTATGTTTTCGTGCATATCGTCGATTACCATCCATTATAAACGCAATGTGTTTCGGAATTCTTCCTTGTCGAACTATACGCACTAAAATTTTTCGTCCTGTTTTACTAAAGAAACTTAGCGTTCGCTTACAATATTGTTGTAATGGTAGTTTGTTACCAATATTTTGACTTCCTGCTAGAAAGGTATACCCTATTATGACTAGTGCAACTCCTGACCATACAAGCCAGGAATACATTGTGAAGAATGAAAAAAAAAAAAAAAAAGAATAGAAGTAATAGATAAATTATAAGTTTAGATTGAAAGGTAAAAAGGTGTAAAAATGTGTTTAAGCAAAAGTGTGTGTTGTTGATGCATGCATGCATCGGGAACCTTGATCGATCAAGAAGGCTGATGAATACTATGATTACCTCATATATAATCTGAATTTACGCAGTTTGTTGCCTATGTCTGTCTATCCATGAACAACGCTAGGTGAAATGAGTGATTTTGTAAAGTGGCGAGGCCTTTGGATTTAACCTCAAACTTGCTAGAGGCACTGTTGGTCTCTACACGCTTTTCTTTTGTCTTACTGCCTGAACAATTATTGCAAGATGATTAAATGTTTCCCAATTTGGTCACCATGGTTACTTCACGCCACCTGTGATGAACATAATCTGAAATTTTGTACTATCATTGTTTATACTCTCTTCTTTTGATGTGACCTTTTGTTAACTTGGTTTCCTTTTGGTTGTTAATCCTTTGTCGTTGCCACTATTTGGTAGTCTTTTAGTTTTACTTTGTATCTCATCGTCTCCATTCCTGGGCTTTTTACCTTAGCTTCTTGTTTTTTTTTTCTTCTTTACCTCAGTGCCTTTGAAGTTTATTGTGTCATGTCGTCGTCTCTATTTAGGAGCCTTATGTTTCAACTGTTTTCTCGCTCTTGACGTGTCTCATTTTTTTTTTTAGTTTTTTAATACAATTATAAACACATAGAATTTATCACATTTTTTGTAGTATATACGCAGCATGGTTTCTAACTTTAAGACACTGGCACAGCTGCCATCACGCAAGGACAACAAGTTTCTTCCTCACCTGCCTTCTTATGAACAGGACTTTGAGCCTCGCTGTACCTCTGAGTTGCATATGCCGTACACTGAATATGTTGGCGATCTAAACAAGTCGCCGAGCGATTCGCGCGATTACCGCCTCATTCGCCTTCCAAATGGTCTTGTGGCAATGTTAGTCCACAACCCTGATGAGAGCAAGGCTTGTGCTGTGTTGGATGTCAACGTCGGTAGTCTTGCTGACCCACCCGAGTTCCAGGGCTTGGCTCACTTTTGCGAACATCTACTGTTTATGGTAAGTTGCACTTGGTTATTCTCACACACATTTCCACTTGTTCTGTTGCACAAACGGCGACACCAGACAAAAAGTAGTGACAGTCGCTGCTAATAGCAGCATTTTTCTGTTGAACAAGAAAACAGAGTCTGTAGGCTCTGAATGCGTTTTATTGATGAGATGGTCTCTGATTATTTGGTTTTCCTGCTTGCCACGTTGTCATGGTCTTTGTTTCATAGCAGCCTTTCTAGTTGTCACACTTTTTTGTGCGAAACTAATCTAAGGCTTGTTATTGTACGCTGCTGTAGATTTGTGGCTGCGAAAAATAAGACTGCTATTTTTCTTGATGCTCACACAGTGTACGACACGCTTAAATCACTTGCTAATACCTTAATGGTATATTTTTGTTTATTATATGGCACTCTGTGCAGTGTCAGACACTAATATGTTTACTAACTCTGTCCGCTTGCTTATATCTATTTGTCTGCATTGATCTTGCTGTAGGGCACTGAGAAATATCCAAACGAGAACGAGTACAATGAGGTAAGCATGCATGGGTGATGCGTCTAATTTATGAGAAACCCTTCTCTGACAAATTGATAAACCTTATTACTATTGACGGGATATTAAAAAAAAAAAACATACTTAAAACATTCTTGGTTTGATTCTGTGTGTGTAGTATCTCTCTACCCATGGCGGAGATGCTAATGCATACACATCTCTGGAAGATACCTGTTATTATTTTGAGCTCACGTATGATGCACTCGAGGGCGCGCTAGACCGTTTTTCGCAGTTTTTCATCAGCCCGCTATTCACCGCTGACTGCACAGACCGCGAGGTGCGTGCCGTGGACTCTGAGCACAAGAAGAACATTCAGAGCGACATGTGGCGACAGTACCAGCTGGGGAAGGAGTTGTCAAACCCCAATCACCCCTTCAGCATGTTTGCCACAGGCAACTATGACACGCTGGCAGGCGCAGCGCAGCGCCTAGGAACAGATCTGCGTTCGCGGCTGCTGGAATTTCACGCCAGATACTACTCGGCGGATATCATGAGGCTTGTGGTTGTTGGACGAGATTCGCTGGATCAGCTAGCAGAGTGGGTAGTGAACAAGTTCTCGCATATTAAGAGCAAGGGCCTCACAAAGCCGCTGTTTGAAGGCCACCCGCTGACCTCCAACGAAATGGGCAAGCTGATTTGGCTTAAAAGCGTACAGCAACAGCGGTTGTTGGACCTGACATTTGCACTGCCGGATGTCAAACCATACTACCACACCAAGCCGGCGCAGTACCTGGGATCACTGCTGGGCCACGAGGGGCGTGGCTCAATACTGGCGTGTCTGAAAAAGCGCGGATGGGCAACGGGCATTACAGCGGGGTGCTTTTCTATGTCGGGCGAAGGGTTTGACACGTTTAAGATTACAGTTAATCTGACAGAGCCTGGACTGGAGCATTATGCAGATGTGGTGCGGGTAGTGTTTGCGTATATCCAGCTAATGTTGACAAAAGGTCCGCAGCAATGGTATCAGGAAGAGCTAATCCGCATCGGCGAAATCGAGTACCAGTTTATGGAAAAGACAGGCGCGGTCAGTCTAGCGTCGACGCTGGCCAATACGATGCAGAACAGATACTTGCCGCCGGAACACCTGCTATCGGATGGCATGCCTCCGACAGGGTTTGACAAGGAGCTACTGTCGTGGGTGCAGGGGTTTATGGCGGCTGACAATGTGCACATTATGCTTGCGTCGCATGATGTGGAGGTCAACCTTGACCGTACAGAAAAGCACTATGGCATCGAGTACCGGGTGGACGCAATCCCCTCGGAGCTCATGCGTGACATGTACCAGCCGCCTACATTTGCAGAGCTCTTTTTGCCAGTTGCGAACGAGTTTATTCCAGAAAACTTAAGCGTCAAAAACACAAGCCGCGGCGCAGAGCCAGTAGTCACACCGGCGCTGCTGCGACGTACGGATTCGCTAGAGCTGTGGTTTAAACAGGACGATCGGTTCTTTTTGCCGCACGGGAATGTGCGGATCCAGATAGAAACACCGGTAGCATACGAGTCGGCGCTGAACAGTGTGCTTACGAATGTTTTTCTACAGATGCTCAAGGACACACTGACGGAGCTGACGTATGATGCGGAGATGGCGGGGCTGTGGTTTGAGGTTTGCGACAACGTGGAGGGAATCCAGGTGCACGTGAATGGATTTAACGATAAGCTGCTGCGGCTGCTGCAGACCGTGATGGAGACGCTGCGCGGGTACCAGGTGGAGCAGGCGCAGTTCGAAGTATACAAGCATGAGGTACAAAAGCAGCTGGACAACGTACGCCATATGCAGCCGCATAGCCATGCACAGTCCAGCACTAACTTTTTGAACCAGTCGATGATGTGGAGGTACACAGATAAGCTGGCAGAATTTGAGATGGTGACACGCGAGCGGCTGCAACATTTTATTGGCGCGCTTTTTGAGCAGACGCGCGTACTGATGCTGGTGACGGGAAATTTTGAGGAGGCAGATGCGCTGGCAGCGGGCAAGATGACGCTGGCAGTACTAGGCAGTCGGGCGCTACCAGATTACGCGCGGCGGGTGCCACGGGCGTTACTACACGGAGCGGGGCGGTTTGCATGGCAGGCGCGGGTGCCAGACCCGGAGAACGGCAACAGTTGTGTAGTCATGTCAATTTACGCGGGGCAAATGGCGGACATGCGTGAACGAGTGCTGCTGAATCTAATATCACTGGTGCTAAAAGAGCCGTTTTTCGATCAGCTGCGCACAAAGGAGCAGCTTGGGTACATCACATATAGCACAGGCCGCAAGCACAATGGCGGGCAAATGACGCTGCGCCTGGTAGTACAGAGCGAGGTAAGCCCAGCGTTTGTAGCACTGCGTATTGCACGGTTTGTAGGTGAGTTCCACAAGCAGCTGGCGCAGATGACACAGGACAAGTTTGAGAGCATTGTGAACAGCCTGCGCGTGCTATTAGAGAAAAAACCCAATAACCTGTTTGAGGAGTCAGGGCTGCTGTGGAAGCACCTGAACTCGGGATATTACGAGTTTGACATGAAAGCACGCGACTTGGCGACACTTGCAGAGCTGCACAAGACTGACTTGGTTGAATTCTGGGACCGCTACGGCAACCCTGCCATGGCAGCAGACCATACTAGTTTAATGGTAGCGATGTGGGCAAACAAACTAACGCTGCCAAGCGATGAACTTCTGGCTCAGCTCCCGGATGTTGTGATTGCGCTGCATGGCAGTCTTGAACACGATGATGTGCGCACCCTGGCGCTTGAAGACGTGGCTGCATTTGTGCGTACGCTGGAGGGAACTGTTGTAGCGGATGTCGATGCAATTTTGGATCAGTTGATTGCACTGGTACTGGCGTCGGCTGAGGACCCTAAAGATGAGTCGCTGGTGCAGGCAATTATCAAAATTCGCAACCCAGCGTCATATGTGCGCACGGCCCTGGCGATGGTGGGCGAATGGGTGGACGGCAGCAGCAACTGTGAGTCTGATGAGAGGGTGATCAACAACACTGAATCCTCCGATAGAGACAGCCTTTGCAACATTGGTGCAGTAAAGGCGCCCAATGGTGCATGGATATTCCAAGATGAAGCACTGTTCCGGACCACGTTGCGGCAGTCGGGAGCGCCAGTGCCACTGCGCAAACTGGTTCCTAAGTACACTTAAAGTCAGTGGAGTCTAAACTTTTTGCATTTATTCAGCTTCTTTGTATATGCACAGTTCTCTTGTTGTGACTTGATCACTATTTTTTTTCTTTTTCCTAATCTCACCGCATGGAAGGGCCAATTTGGCACACATATTTTATGATGTTTTTTGTAACTGATGGTAGGCTACTTTTATGTGTAAAAATAAGTATTTTAATAAGGCTAAGGAGTTAAATCTATAATTGAGCTGTTTTGTTTGTGTCAGACTCGCCCAATGAGATTCTGCCTTAGTCACACTACAGCCCCCGTGATGGTAAATATTCAAGATATAACCGCGAAAGCACTTTCGATGAGGAAATATGTTTATATTACAGACATCAGTGCTTTTTTGCTTCCTAAGGAGACCACTACAAACATGCAAACCAATTTATAAATGATGTGGCATGTCAGATACTGACATTTTGTGTTTTCTCTTGTGCTTGAATAAACATCTCGCAATTCTTATCCACCTCTGCAAAGCCTGACAGTATCCGTTTTTTTTTTAAAAACGTGAGATGAACCAGGCCACAGGTTTCCCAGGAGAGATGGCGTTAACTTTAGGGTACAGCCAGCCTTGCCTTGAAGCCAAGTATTACTGTACTCTAGATTTGTCGGACATCAATTCCACCTAATTTTGGTATTACAACAATATTATTAATCAAGTCAAAACGAATGGCTAGTTTAATAAAAAAAATTATTGTCAAAAAAAAAAAACCATTTAATGTAAATGCTAACTGGGCAGGTATAAATTAGTTTCCACTAAATCTTGCTTCTATAAAAGCACAACGGACCCCTTCAACCTCCTCTAATACTCCGCCTAGCTCCTGTCTACATCTTTGCAGTTCTCTTAAGTAACGGAAGTTACTCCCTGAAACAAAATATAAGGATAAGTCGACATCCGCGTCTACGTACTTTTCAATTGCTTCATAGATATCCTGTTCGGTGAGAGTATCTTGGATCTTGCATGTAATATTTGCTGGCTCCAATCCCAGTTTTCCGAGAGCGAGAAATATTACATCACAATTGTCGTCATTTTCGGTGTCTGCCGGATTGTTTGCATTTTCGGTTATTTCATTTTCCGTGGACCAGCTAAAATAATTATCCATTGAAAAATCATCCAAGGTCAAAGTTGGATGCACCTCAAAATCATATTCACGGTTCGATGGCATCTTTGATTATTTAGTTTCACAGATTTATAGACTTTAAGAATCTCTATGTATTTCAAGTTTAAGACTTGCAACACAACTTTGGATGTGTTTTATTGTTTAAAATAATAGTTTAATTGGTAAAACTAAAGAATATTTGAATGTTTAAAATAGGAATACCATGTAAAAAATGTAGCTTTTTATATTCATATCTTGTACAATTTTTTCTACAAATATGATATCATTTTTTGTAGTAATGTCATTTTGTTGTGTTGAAAAACCTTGCACAAAACTTCTCTTTATGTTGACTTCTTTTGTAGAAAGCCAAAGTTATTGCATTGTATGACTTTGCTCATAACTTTTATGTTGGGCGTCTTTTGTAGAAGTTAAAGTCAAATTTATTACTCCCAAGGTTCTGTAGATGCATTTACACAAATATCAATTGCATCATTACAGGCGTTTATTGCGTCTTATACTTTTCATTGCTATAAAGAGTTTCGCCATTAAACATTCAAATTAAACCTAAACGAAGACTTTGCCTTTTCTGTTGCTTTAGGTTTTATAGACAATGCAATGGATTATTGCTGTTTCTACGCGTTACACTTTTGATTAATGGATGATTTATAACCCAATAGCGTCTTTTTTCACTTTTGGTCTAGATTATAAATTTAGCATGTACAATGGAATCTAGAATTTTAAAGTCAACCTTTAAAAAAGACTTTTGTGGTGCCATTGACATTATAGTCTTAAACCCTGGCAGTCATAAAACAACACAACATTGCTATTTTTTTTTTTTTTTTTTTTTTTTTAAAAAAGTTCAATAAAAAGTTTTAGAAAGTCTTGGCGCACTTGCGTTTTTCAGTATCTTTAGTCTTTGGATCCTGCATTTCTTCCCAAGAAATTGGAACCATAGTATTTCCGGCAGCACTTTGAGCAAATATCACACCGTGTTCGTTTTTGGTAGTTGCTAGATAATACGACCGCTGGTCGCCAAGAGAGATGACTTCGGCACGAATAATGTCACCTGGACGAAACGAATTAATCATCTGTACTAAATCCTTCTCGGTGGCACGAATGTCTTGTACACGCACAACACCCTGAAAATCCTCCTGACATGGTGTTGAGCCAACCATCATAATAGCGACTGAAGCGGCTCGTGGATTCATCCTTACTACTCGACACAATACTTCACTGCCAATAACTGGAATTGCAAATTTGGCGTTGCTGCGTTTAACATACAAGGTGGGCTTGCTTTGTGAATCTGTCTCTTTGGGTTCTTCAGCCTTTTCGACTACCTTTGTCCCGAGTATAGACGAGTAGATCATTCCGTTCCGTGTATATGTTCCGCTACCTGCCTCATACTCTTCTGCAAGCCCTAGACGACGTCCAGGTGTAACTGACTCTATACCACCAGACATTTGTCTCTCACCTTTTTCCAACAACCACAGTTCTATGTTAAGAAAATGTAACTTTAGAGCAGATTAAGTGTAAAACTAATATTAGGTACTAGAAAATTTTAATTTTTCTTCTTGAAGCTTGTAACTTTAACATCATGATATGGGTACGATACGTGGAATAATTTTGCAGTAGTTAATATAATGTGTTTGCGTTGTAGGTAGTGAAGTCGTTTGTGTATAAGCAACAGTGGTTATTGGTGGTGTTGGATGATGCTAACCACAATTCAATCACTTTGAACTTGGGACGTAGAAGCTAGGCGCAGAAGCCCAATTAGAATCTTGTGTACCGATTATCTTGCATGTTATATAAACGACATTGCGTCATACAGATAACTTTTATTTTAAGATCATAGAGCATCCCAACTCTCGCGGTCAAAATCCTCAATAAGATTGGGTTCTGTATGAAGAAATGTGTCTGCCCAGCCAACAAAACCCTTGTCTAGCACTTGAATGGACTGGTTTGCTAGAGGATCGCTAGAAGGAGAGATCTTTAGCCGTTCCTGTACGATCTCTTTGTAGATGCGAGCCGATTTTGGACCACGCTGTTGCGACAGCGCGCAGTGAAACACAATCTGAGGTACATGTTTATACTTGCCAATCAACTCCCCAGCGCGTAGATACACATCGTGGCTAGGAATGTTAACTGCTCCCGGAATGTGACCAACCTTGTAATCCTCATCGCGGACATCGACTATGAGATAGTCAACGCCAGGTTTCTTCTTTTTGTCACGAACGAGCTTGGCCAGCTCGACAGCGGAAATTCGGGCTTCCATGGGAGGTTTGAGATGGAGAAAGGAGCGAGAGGTGAGTAGAGAGGAAATAAGAGGAAATCTCGTCATTTAAGAAGAGAACTGCTTTAGTGAGGTGGGAGGGGGAGTGAAAACATGGCAGTACCATGGTTTTTGCCTCTTTTCCAACGTTCTCCACACCAATTCGCTCAAGAATTTACTTCACCCTTTTTTGACACTGGCTGTTGAAACAATGGCACTGCGTAAGCTTACATTTGTAACAGGCAACAAGAACAAGTTGCGGGAGATGCAACTGCTTCTCCAGGGCATCGTTGACCTGCAGAACAGCTCCGTAGATCTAGAGGAGATCCAAGGCACCATACATGAGGTGGCAGCAGCAAAGTGTCGGCAAGCCGTAGCCATTGTTGACGGACCAGTCATCACCGAGGACGTGGGACTGGGGTTCAACGCAATGAACGGACTGCCTGGTGCATACATAAAGTGGTTCTTAAAGGAGCTGAAGCCCGCAGGCCTGCACCGGATGCTCAGTGGCTTCGAGGACAAGTCTGGGTTTGCGACCTGTATCGTCGCTTACTGCGAGGGCCCAGGACACGAGCCGATCCTGTTTGAGGGCGTCCACCATGGCACAATCGTTGAGCCTCGTGGGGCGGAGGTCTTTGGTTGGAACCCCATTTTCCAGCCCAATGGATCTAATGAGACGTATGCTGAGATGTCCGACGAAGCGAAAAATGCCTGCTCGCATCGTTTTATGGCAGTCGAGAAGCTAAAGGCGTTCCTTGCCGCTCAACAGTAAAGGCCCTCTTTATCAAAATGTACCTCTTGGTCTTTGCCCGAGCCATCGCAGAGCGAGTCAAAGGCCTACACGCTGACAATCTTAGACACCGCAGCATTAAGGGATCTTTACAGTGCCCTCCAAACATCGCTTTTCTTTGCTTTTGCTTTCGCGTCTTATTCTCAGTTTTAATAAACACTAAGACCTCTGACTTGTCGCAATGGTTAAACAGCTCGAGCGGACTTCGCTGGAGGTTGGCATTCCAATTAGTTGTATTGGAGTTACACAGAGCAATGATGTCGTGTTTGGCGGAGGTGGTGGACCTGGACGCTCCGGTGTACAAAATAAGCTGGTATGAGAGAAATGCAACTACTATACGCTTTCAGCACATATTTATTAGAAGGAGTTTGTGTACTGAATTACAACTTTGAGAACTCCTTTTTTAGGCGGTGTACAGGATAGACGACAAGAATGAGCTGGTAAAAGCCAATGAGCTTGTGCTCAGCAGCGACGAGGATGCACCGACGTGTCTGGCGATACACCCGAAGGAGAATGCGTTAGTATGTAGCGTTAACGCAAGCAAGGAACAAATAAAGAAGGGAGAGAACAACAACTGTCGGTTGTACGCGCTTGATAAAGACAGCAGTGTTAAACCTGGCAACACAGCAATGACCATCTGCAGCAGCACCGACATGGACTACCAACGGTGTATTGCATTCAGTCCTTCCGGGAAGTTGATAGCTGGTGGGGCAACAAATGGTACACTGGCGGTAGTGGAGAACCCGTCACTATGCCGGGCATTCCCATATGTCGAGGCAACGGATGAGATCAACGATGTGGACTTTAATGAATCGAGCGCCTGGCTTGTGGCTGCCACTGACGCGGAGCTCAAAGTACTTTCAACAAAGGACGGGTCACTAGTGAAATCCATCGAAGATCCACACACGAGTTCCGGTGCTCGTGCCGTATTTAGATTTGCAAGATTCGGTCGCGGTAAAGGGACATTGCGGACGGGATCACAAGTGAAAAGAAGTTCGTTGCTGTACACTGTCCTTAACACCCGTTCTCGTAAGGGTGCGTATATTGTACAGTGGGACACGGATAAGTGGACCCGGACAGCCACGCGCTTCGCAGCACACTCGCCTATTACGACGTTTGCTTTGAGTTACAATGGTGAGCTGCTTGCCTTTGCCACTGCTTCGCTCCAGATTGCCATCTGCGATGCACATTCCCTAAAGGTTTTGATGCGTATCAAGGATGCCCACACATTTGCTATTACCGCCCTCGCATTCGATAAGGAGAACCGACGCCTTATCAGTGGTTCAGCCGATGAGTCATGCCGAGTCTTTGTGCTGCCTGATACGTGGCCGACGCCGGCAGATATTGCGGTTGCCTTCGCCAAGGATCATATCCAGATCATCGCCATGGTGCTAGCATTGCTCATAGCCATTGTAGCTGCATTTTCCATGCGCGGATGAAGATAGATACCCTCCTTATTCCAAAAGTACTTACAACCACATAGGAAGAAGCGCTTTTGGCAAAAATGTGGATAGCCGAATAAAAAAAAAATACCCTTTGATCAACTGGAGGCAGTTATGTCATCTTTCGAGCGAATAGAATCGAGGATACTACTGAGCGCATCCACAATGTCAGATTCCCAAAATCCCATCTCATAGTCCACCAATCCAAAGGTTGCCAGTGAGTCAGCCCAATGTACAACAGACGAATGCAAATGTACAATGTGCTCTTCGCAAAGTTGATCTTCATAGCTATTTGCCTTGCTAACGTTATTTAGTGCCACAAGCCAGCATTGGTTCAGCGCTCGCCAAAAATTGTTACGATGAAATGACTCGACTACCGGTAACTCTGACGCAAGCCCAAGTGCTTCACAGTTCACAACTACTGCGTCTGTTACTTTGGTGAGAATATCAAAGCTCTGCAATATCCGTCCGCTATTGACTCCGTCTAAAACTCGCTTCAGCTCTCCTTGGATCTCTGCAAAATTTGAATGCAGTTGCGATACTGCTATCTTGTTGCCTTTCGGTGCAATTGCCATTTTTTGGTGCTGCATACAATGGCAGATTTTAAAAAAGTGAGTTTTTGTGGCTAATGCTAGCAAGTAGTTATTCAACTATTTTGTTAAAAAATTGTGGAGCAGCTATTTCAATCAGGAATCATATACTCACTCTGTAACAGCCACTACTATGGGAAAGCTAAGGGATCATTGGATGGCATATTTGCCGGATTGCTTACCAAATCCTTTTAGCATACCGTCGGTATGTGGATTGTAGCTATATTTGGTCGTTATATATAGCTCGCAATAGACTGTTATTTCTTTAGATGTTGGCCCTGGTCTTATTATTATTATTCTATATGACATGCAGTGAAATAATGTATTGGTAACTCGTCATAGTATAACAGACAATCAAATTGACATTAAGAGAGGGCTGTCGTTAGCAAGAAAGTATACAAAATATGTAGATGCATAGTGTATATCAACAATACTTTCATATTTTTCTTCGAAGAGCTTTGTTTGTAGGAGCCTACTAGCCCCAGCAGCTCCATGTGACTTGCTTCACTTA
Source organism: Coemansia reversa NRRL 1564 (assembly GCA_002705745.1). Lineage (NCBI taxonomy): Eukaryota > Fungi > Kickxellomycota > Kickxellomycetes > Kickxellales > Kickxellaceae > Coemansia > Coemansia reversa. The sequence goes on from KZ303498.1 coordinate 296,160, forward strand.
TTTTCCTATTACTCAAACAGAAGTTTATACCTTGACCATTGCATAAAATGTACCAATACCAAAATGTTTTCTTCTGTCAGTGGTTTGAATTTTTTTTATACACATAAATATAAACAAAAAAAAAATTCCATGTTTTATGCTCAAGCAAGAGTGTTTTAAAATGTTGCAAGTCTATCTCTTTTGATAAGGCTCTGCAACTTCCATTTCATCAGCATTCAACTTATGCTTAACAGTCGTCAGTAGTGGATTAAAGCTAGGAGAATCAGATAAAGGTGTCCCCACAGCACTACTCATTCTCAACGACATGTGGTCGAGATTCCTACAATACCAACATAATAACGGAAAATAGCAAAAATTGAATATAAGCCAAAGTTTCTAAACCCCAAATATTCTTACCTATACATTTGCTAGATGTAGATCTACTAGATGAATAGAAAAACACCACAAAATAGGAGAGAAAAGAAGAATTTTTATAAAAATTTAGATGCTTACGCACGGAGAATGCGCATGGTGTTGGTATTTCCAACACCACCTCGCCAGCCTTGAATAGAGATGACAATATCGTCCTTCTTCACAAGACCCGCATCAAGAGCGTTAGCAATGGCAAACTGGATACGCTCATCGACATCATTCTGCCACTGGTCGCGAGCCTCAGCCTCAGAATCGCTCTTGGCAGGTGCAGGCTTCTCATAGAAGAACGGATAGCAGCCACGCGAGAGATGTACCTGACGAGCAGTGTTATAGTCGCGCGTAACCACCAAGATTGGCATCGCAGGGCGATACTTGGACAGCAGACGAGCAGAAGTGCCTGTGGTAGTAATGCAGATAATGGCCTTTGCATCCTGTTCTAGCGCAGCGTTTACCGCCGACGAACAAGTGGCCTCGGTAGTACCAACAGGAAGTTGGATGGCAGCGCGGATCTCGTTGAATAGCGGTGGGTAAGCAATGGCTGACTCAGCCAGCAGCGCAATATCGCTCATCATGCGCACTGCGTGCAACGGGTAGTTGCCTTTGGCCGTCTCACCTGAAAGCATTACGCAGTCGGCACCGTCCATAATAGCATTAGAGACATCTGAGACTTCGGCGCGCGTCGGACGCGGGTTGTATGTCATTGACTCCAACATCTGTGTGGCACATATGACAGGCTTACCAGCAACATTGCACTTTGCAGTAATCATCTTCTGCGCAATAAATACTTGAGCAGCGGGAATCTCAACACCCAGATCGCCACGCGCAATCATGACACCGTCAGTCTCCGCCAGAATCTCGTCAAAGTTCTCTACGCCCTGAGTGGACTCAATCTTGACCACAATCTTGATGCGCTTGCCCCTCTCGCCAAGGTGGTTGCGGATATCAATGACATCCTGAGCTGAGCGGATAAAAGAAGCAAAAACAATGTCAATGCCCTGCTCCACACCAAAGGTCAAGTCAGCCTTGTCCTTCTCCGAAAGCGCAGGCAGATCAACATTGGAGCCTGGCAGGTTAATTCCCTTGTGGTTGGACAGAGAGCCACCGGTGCGTGCAACAACTCTGACAGCGTTGCTCTGGCACTCGAGCACTTCAAAGGCCATGATACCATCGTCCATGTAGATAATGCGGCCGGGTGCAACGACCTTGGGTAGGTTGGGATAATCGACATACATGCACTCTAGCGAGCCCTCGTTAATGTGCTTGGGATCCATGGAGAAAATCATCTCGTGGCCGATAGAGAATGGAATGTCCTCACCGTCCTTGGTGTTACCTGTACGAATCTCAGGACCCTTAGTATCAAGAGCAATAGCCACAGGACGACCCTTAAAGACCTCTTCAGACGCACGCACACTGGCGATAGTCTTTCCGTGGAACTCGTGCGTGCCGTGCGAAAAATTCATACGCGCAATGTTCATGCCTGCCTTGCGTAGCTCAACAACCATCTCCGTAGTCTGAGTCTTAGGACCAAGAGTACAGATGATAGAGCTCTTGCGGACATGCACAGGCTCCTTCTTGATGTCAAGAGACTCGAGCCATTGGAGACGAGAAGTGTTGCGTGGATCAACCATGGTTTCAAGAAATAAAATAAACTGGCAAGCTGTTGTTGCAAGAAACAAGAGCTTGGTACTTTACGATAGATTTATTAGAGCTTAAAGTGCGATGGTAAGGAAGCAGGAAAAGAGAAGCAGTAAAAGCAAGAAAATGCTGCTCTTATACTCGGCATCTAAAAAAAAAATTATCGCTAGTCTTCCACCCCCTTCTCCTGATCGCATGTCATGCCCATTGGTCTGTGATTGCTTTGATGCTTCTGGCCTGCTCGGGCGTTAAGCTTCCAATCATTTTTCGCTTTCATCCATTGCCGCATGGGCATAATATTTTTCGTCAGAAGTGTCAAGGATGTAAAAAAACGAGGGACGAGTCCACCAGGCCTTTGCTTTTTCTACAGCACCACATCCTGTCACAGCAAAAAGACCATAAATGCTAATCCAGGTGATGCAGGCCCTTTGCTACAAGGGACTGTGCTCCCTTTTCCCACAAACTATAAACAAAAAGTTTAGTGAAAGTCTTTGGATTCATCTTGTTTGTCATAATTAATTCTGGGAAAATACGTCACCATATGCAGACAACAAAGAAACGAGGCACTACCGCTGCACCCACGCTTGGGCAACGCACAGAGAGCGTGACATTCCGACGCAGCAAACGACAGGGTCTAGCTAGAAGCGTGGCAGAGCGCTATACTCGACAAGATATACCTTGCGGACTCTACGAGTGCAGCGTGTGCACATTAAATGCAGAGCTCAAGCGCAAGGGTGTACCGCAACTCAATGGCCGGCTATCACGGGTGCTGGTACCAGACGTTAGCGTTGTAAGCCGCTTTATTGGGCTGCTTGAGCAGGCAGATGAGCTGCGGAACATAGTATTTTGTCAGACGATTGTCGAGGCTCTTGACAGGAGAAATCGCACTCGGACCATCCGCAACGTGCGCAGAATTGCGAATAACTCTTCCCGAAGTTCTGTTGTGTTTGCAAATGAGGTGTTCGAGGATACTAGATCTCCAGAAGACCAGGGAATGTTGCTTACACCTGCCAAGCGAGACATGCAGGCAGTGCTGCGTACAGCTAGCTGGTACCGCTTTCATCTGGATGCGCTGGGTTGCCAGCAAGTGCAGGTCGTTCTGCTGACATTGAAGGTTGGTTTCTTGTCTTGCGTATGTCTGCTTTGTTATCTGCGATGGCATCGGATCACCTGCCTCATCTGGAGAGATTGCCCAATTTTTCTGCCTATGCTCGGGCAATAGTCAATGAAAGCTGGCTGTGGTTGGGTGGAAATGTGCGGCGGAATCCAGAGCCAAAAGTTGCTAATTTCCATATTCAGATATCTCTTCACATTCTGGCAATTGTCAGAGGTAGGACTACTCGGCGATAAATGGCACAGGCCAACAAGGCGTGGAGATATGGCAACTAGCTGACTTTATCAAAACCTTTCACCCGTCGCTGCTCGAGCACTTTAGCTCTGTTGAGAGCGCGACATGCGATGGCGACATGGACATCACAGCACAATCGCCGGCAGAATATGCTCAAGGACGGCTTCGCGCAAAAACACAGGGTAGTTACGCTGCGTACTACTCTGCAGGCGATATTGAAGCGGGTCTGCGTAGCGGCACTCTGGTACGGGGCAAGATACGTATACATCCAGTAAGCAGCTTTCGTCCTGAAACGCAGGGCGTGGTAGAGCGCGCTGGGGACTTGCCTGATATTATAATTACTGGGCGTTCAGCGCTTAACCGCGCATGCTCTGGCGATGTGGTGGTAGTGAAGCTGTTGGCTGAGGTAAAAGGCTCGCAGACAGATGCGATAGACGGCTCGGATGCAGAGAGTGAAGAAGACGAAGACGAAGCACGTGTGGTGGAGCAGACAGATGCTGGTGAGGAAACGCCTCTTGAGACAGCTACACGGTCAGTAACAGGAGTGGTAGTGGGAGTGGTAGAACGCAGATGGCGGCCATATGTAGCAACGCTGCAGACTGACGAGACAGGCGGAATGCGGCATCTGGCAGTGCCGGTAGATGTGTCGGTTCCAAAGATACGCATTCATTATATGGACGTAGCAGCGATTAGCGACCGATACTTTGTGGTAGCTATTGATGGATGGTCAGCCGACTCTGTACATCCCCAGGGGCATTTTGTGCGGGCATTAGGTCCCATTGGCACACTGGATGCAGAAATCGACACAATATTGGTGGAACGGCAAATTGCAGTGTCGCAGACAGCGCTGGGATTTTCTGAGGCCAGCATGCGCGAAATGCCGATAGATACGTCTGGACACCAATGGAAGCCCAGTGCAGAAGAAATCAGCTCCAGACGCGATCTACGCAGCACGCTTATATTTAGTATTGATCCGATTGGCAGCCAGGATATTGACGATGCTGTGTCGATGCGTCAGACAAAGGATGGGTACGAACTTGGTGTGCATATTGCTGACGTCACACAATTTGTAGCAGCAGGGTCTGCGACAGACGCAGAAGCATTGGCGCGCGGAACCACCGTTTATTTGGCGGATCGGCGATTCAATATGATCCCCGAAGTGCTGAGCGAGCGCGTTTGTTCATTGCGAGGCGGTCGCGACCGCTATGCAGTGTCAGTAGTTTGGAAGTTGGACAAGGAGTACTGTGTCAAAGACGTTTGGTTTGGACGTTCGGTGATTCGCTCGGCTTGCGAGATGAGTTACGAGCAAGCTCAGGCGCTATTGGACGGACAGGTAGGCGTGGAGGGTCTGGAAGCGACAAAGGAGGCCGCGTTGCGTACGGGAGTAGTGGAATTGACTCGTGCAATGCGGGTCCTACGCCAACGCAGAAGTGCTGCGGGGGCGTTGGAGCTTGCTAGCACGGAGGTGAAGTTTGGATTCGAGTCAGGCACACAGTGCGTTTCGGAGCTTGCACCAAAACGCAGCTTGGAGATTCATCGGGTTATCGAAGAGGCCATGGTATTCGCCAATACGGCAGTGGCTCGGCGAATTCACCGGACACTGCCATCGGCAGCATTGCTTCGGCGGCATCGCAGTCCAACTGCCGAGCGATTTGAGCGGTTGGCGCAGGCAGTGCGGACGCGTGGATTTGAGATTGACAGCTCTTCTAATGCAGCACTCGCGACGTCTCTGAAGATTATTACACAGGCTTCAGCAGTCAAGGAGCCCCAGCTGGAATTTTTAGCCAAGGCGATGGCGACTTTGGCAATGCAAGAAGCCGAGTACTTTGCAACCGGAGATTGCGCGAGTCCCGCAGAGTTTACGCATTACGGGCTGGCACAAGAGTACTACACACACTTTACATCGCCAATTCGTCGGTATGCTGACATCATTGTACATCGGCAGCTGCTGGCAGCGCTTGAAGACACAAGAGACACAGGGGCCGAAACAATGGCATTGTCGCGACAGTGGGTGAGCACAACGGCAGGGCGGCTAAACGAGCGTAGTCGGCAGTCAAAATTGGCCCAGCGCGAGGCTACAGAGCTGTTTCAAAGCCGGTATGTTGCACAAAAGACGGCAGATGGACAGAGCCTTGTTGCGGATGGTGTCGTTGCGGAGGTGCGGACGAATGGGCTTATTGTGTATGTACCCCGATTTGGGCTCCGTGGGCCGGTGCGGCTGCGCGACACTGCAGGGCAGATCCGCCTGCCACTGTCAGCGCTGACCGGGAGCGCGCGTGACATTGATCGGTTTGTTGACAGGTGCTCAGACTTTGCGGTGGAGGCGTCTTCGCTTTCAATTAGGCTGCCAATGGATGCACCGGTGTTCCATTTAGGCAGTCCTGTGCTACGCTTTGCAGTGTTTGATCGCGTCAAAGTAGCGCTACGCGTGCTTGAGACGCGCAGACGTCGTGCCCCGGTATTTTTAACGCTAGTCAGCCGTGGAGCCGTTGGCGTAGCGGAAGCAAAGGCGTATCGCTCGACTCTTGCACCACTGGATCGAACACTTCGTGTGTCAGCTACTGGCAGACACACCCTCCACAGCACCAACACCAAGGATTCCGTCAAAATCAATCCTGAGAATGCTACTGCGCTGCAATCTGATGCAAGCAAAGAGCCCGACTATTATGCTGTACTCGACAAATTCCGTGCTATGTCGGTGATCGAAACTATGTGTGATGCGCAGAAACTCTGATTTGAGGTGCCAAATATATTTTTTTTTATTGCCCGTCTTTCTTCCCTCCCAACCTTATTGCTAAGACTTGGTTTGGATTCCACTACATTTTATAAGACTTCTTTCGTCATATACGTTGCCTTTTATTAACTCTAAATATTGCTATATGCTCCTTTAATGCAACTCTAGCGAGCTCACTTTCTGTCGCAGGAGGGTTTAAAAATGAGTAGTCGAATAACAGCAGCAGATTCAACAGATGGTGAAACAGACAGTGGACAACTGTGGATAATGCCTAGGCTTCCGCGCGCCTCCACATATAGCAACGCGGGACGGGTAGAGTATAACACAGTAACAAGGACGCAACAAAGCACAACAGCAAAGTTGCAGAGTCAACGTCCGGAACGCTCTGTAGAACCAAAGGTAGTGGAGGGCCGGGGTCGGCGGCGGGATTCACATGCAGTGGAGCCACGGGTGTCAGCAACGCAGATGGCTGCGTGGTATGCACCAAGGATATTGTTGCTGTTTGTGCTTGGTTGGGCGTGGTCAGTAGGCGTGCAGTTTATCCACACACAGCAGCATACGCTTGCTGGACCTATGGGCGAACGTGGTGGGTTTGTCGAGCGTGTTCAGCAGACGAGCGTGGAGAAAGCAACAACGCTGGCGGCAGCTCCAGAGCACGGTGAGTACGATAGTAGCGATTCGGACGACGAGTCTCCGCGCTGGTGGCGTGATGTAGATACTGCGGGTGGGCTTGCACGTGATGCTGTTGCGCGCGTACTAGAGTCGGCCGCCTGGAGCAACGGCGCCAGTGGCCTGATGACTGCAGCAGTTGGGATGGCTTACCCGTTTCTTGACCACCGATGGCGTAGTGCACCACGCCGTGCTGTAGCTTGGAACGATGTGCTGCGCTGTGCTGGTGGCTTTCTTGGCGTGAACTATGCCGCTCTGAAGCTGCCCTTCGAGTCGGCGTCGCAATCTGCCGCTATTATGCTGATTATCTCACTGGGTTTGTGGACCCTGTGCGACGGCTCGTTGCATGGTCTGTTGCTGTCGGCTTTTGCTGCTTTAGCTGCCACCTGGCTGTTGATCATGCATGCCCTGGGGTTCTATGCTCGTTTCTCGCAGGACGACTGTCTGCGTCTTATGGCCTGTCTTCCCAGCCTGCTGTTCACTTATTGCGTGATGACTGGCGGGATCGGACGTCGTCTAGGTCATCGGCCACCGCCGCTACGGCGATAGTTTAACTCTTATTCACAAGCACACATTTTTCTTTGTCGTTTGATGCATTAATAATCCACAGTACCTTTCCGCCGATTTCTAACTTCTTGTTAATGATCCGAAACGTGACTATAGTACGTTTTCCTCACTTGCTCCCATAAGTTTTACGTAGGTAAATGATGACACGCATTTTGTACAAATTGTCAGTTTACATTGGGCATCTATACCAATTAGAAATCTTTGACGCTATGTCTCCAAAGGAGACAAAACCCGATTTCAATCAAAAAGCACAGCACTGACATGTGGGAGGCGACTGGTTATTTTATAATCGGGTTGCAGCCTGATGAAGTTGTCTGCCGTCAAGATCTCGGAGATGGAGAATACTCTTATTCGACCTCGGTTGGGTGTGGTGGTGCTTTATTGCCTGCGAACAAGCCTTTCATGGCTACGCGGTGGCCACGATCACAATAACTGAGGTCACACTAACTAACAACAAAATTAATAGCCCTATTAAGGAGGCTAATCCAAACTATTATAATCTGCTAAAAGGCAAATCTCGTAAAATTATGTTGCTTGGGAAGAGTATGGATGATATATCGGACGATTGATGTGGTGTAATGTGCCGCTTGCTCGTCCGTCAGCAGAGCTGGAAAAGACAGTAGATTTACAAGCACCAGTTAAGCTGTGTGGTAAAAGGTCGGTTGGCCGTTTTCACTTTCACCCTCCCCCAACAGGAGCGGCATCGGCGAAAGGGTGGAAGATTACGATTGGCGCGATAAGCAACGCAAGTGTGGCGAGAGCCAGACAAAAATGTGCCATAGATTTATGCAACACAAATTTGCTTTTGCCAGGCCGTCCGGGCGTGCGAAAAAAAGCAGATGATGTCGTTGAAAGAGGAGGAGGGGGTGAAATAGCACAACCCTTCCAGCTTGTTACTTGCGCAGACGATTGGGCACAAAACTGCCAGCTGGCTTAAGATTACTTCACACTTCTTGTCTGATCGTTTTGGTATGGGCAAGAGGCGATTGGTATCAAGAACAGCGTTTAGCAGAAGACAAACACCCCCACCCTGAGAAGATATAGAAAAACTTCCACCATCTATGTTCGCTTATCAAGCTCTGTGTATCTATGAAACAAGAAGCTAAAGACTTGAGCCTGTTCCTTCAGTTGCAAAAATAAAGGTACACGCTCAAGATTTCTTTCTTTTTATCTTTCACTTGCATCGTGTTTAGCAAAGAAAAATAATATATATAATATTTATTTGTTTCTACACATCTTGTTGTTTTTTTAGCCTTGTCTAAGCTTTTCAAAGCTTTTTAGAAGTAGAAAAATAAGGAACCTCAGAAAAAGCAACAAAAAAAAAAAGGTGAGTATTTGTATGCTGTGCAATAACTAGCATAGATATTAGACGGTGGACCAGAGGTCTGGGCTTCTTTGCTTGTTGATCCAGGACAGTTTCTAAGCAATGAGATAAGCAGCACTGCCTTTAGAGCTGCTTGTCTTGCTGAAAGTGACTGCTGGAAGGATAACCTATTTAGGGGCTGTGTTCTGCGAGTTCACATGTCAGTGTGTCGCGAGTCCTTCCTCTTGTGTGTGGATCGGACAGGGTTCAACAAACAATTGGCTTTCCTTTACCAGTTGAACACTCTTGTACAAGGGATGTGTACATAGAACGCTAAGCAATGCATACAACCTTACTGATTATACTTAAAAAGTCTCTCTTGGCCAGTTTAATATGTAGACACGCTTATTCCTTAGGCACAGAAAACCTAGCGTCTGGACCACATCAAATAACAAACTCTCACAAACTCCCCCATTTCGAAAAAGAAGGGAATCAAAAAAATTTTGTTGAGCACTTTGCATCCGAGCGCTTACTTTCACTCTTCCTTCTTTACTTGTTTTGTGGACACTTTTTTTTTTTTATTCACTTTATTGATCCTGCAAGCGAGACCTCTTAAGAATAACATCTAATCGAAAAGGAGGGCCCATCTGCGCGTATAATCTTTTCTCTCTCTCGTCATCTTGTCTGCATTCAGATACAAAAAGGGGTCTCCAGAGTGCCTTTTTTTCCACCAAAAAGACCGAGGCCTTGTTTATCGCTCTTCTATTGAATAACCCATCTGCTTATCACTTTTGAAAAGCTGTCTAGGCGATTAGGTAGGTTTCACGCGACGTGCCCAAAGTCTGTCATCAACAGAGCAATCGCTGCCGCTACTGCGTGTTACTGTCCGCCGGCTGCACCAAACAGTATAGTGCAAGACAACGTAGAGTGTGGCGTAAAGACTGCAGCTTAAGACTTTGCCTTACGCACGGACTTTTTGGTCCTAACAAAACCTACTGTTGTTGCTGATTCGTTAACTGTAGGGAAATCTTTATCATGATTGGACACGCCAAGACCGCGGCAGAAGCACTGCGTCCGCTTAACCTGCGGTATGCGACAACGGAGGTCACAGTGATGGTGGCCAACGAGCTGTGGGCGGCTGCCGAGCAGCTTCGCGAGCAGTTCCAGGCAACAGCATGGATAACAGCGGCACCGACTGACGCAGAGAGCAACGATGTGGAAGCGATGGAGCTGGCTGCACGGTTCCTTAAGTTTTGCGTGGCACAGCTGCCCTCACAGCCGTCAGGTCTGCCGTGGGTAGAACTTGTACGCGTACTGTTTAAGCACTTCCGCGAGACATTCCTGCGCGGTAACGACGTGCATGCGGCAACAGAGCCTCTGTCTGCTGGCGCACGGAGGGCAGCAATCAACGCCTACTATTCGGCGCAAGTGCTGCTGGAGGCTGAGCTGGGCGAGTCGCCGATTGCCGCTGAGCCTCCGGCGCTATTCAAGTGCGTTGAGGCCGGGGATGCTGCGCTTTTTGCCGTGTTTGGAGGGCAGGGCAATGTAGAGGAGTACTTTGACGAAACTCAGGAGGTTTTTGACACATACGAGCCCCTCGTGCGCGACTTTGCCGAAAAGATATCGGCTGTGCTCAAGCAGGCTGCACGCACTCCACTGGCGCAGACAGTATGTCCAAAGGGTCTGGACATTATTACCTGGCTGTCCAGCGGCGACGCGCGCCCGGATCTGCCCTACATGCTTAGCGTGCCTATCAGTCTGCCGATAGTCGGATTCACGCAGCTGATGCACGTACTGGTGCTGTGCAAGGCCAGCGGACGCACACCCGGCGAGCTGGCTGATCTGTTTAAGGGTGCAACGGGCCACAGCCAGGGCATCATTACCTCGGTAGTATTTGCGGCTATGACTGACTACGACTCGTTCTACCGGCTTTCGGAGAAGGCGCTGGGTATGCTGTTCGCCATAGGCATGCACGCGCAGATGGCTCGCCCACCCACCACCACCAATCCGGCAATCCTTGAGGACTCACTTGAGAATGCCGAAGGTACGCCTGGGCCCATGCTCAGCGTCTCGCGTCTGCGCCAGAGCGACGTTGAGAAGCACATCGAGGCAACCAATCGCCATCTTCCAGCCGACCGCCAGATTGCGCTGTCGCTAATCAATGGCCCACGGTCGTTTGTGGTCACTGGGCCTGCACAATCTCTGTATGGTCTTAACCTGAGTCTACGCAAGCTCAAGGCGCCGGCTGGACTGGATCAGAATCGTGTGCCTTTCTCGCAGCGCAAGTTGCAGTTTTCCACACGTTTCTTGCCCATTTATGCGCCTTTCCATTCCGAGTACCTCTCTTCGGCGCCTGAGCAGGCCATGCGCGATATTGAGGCCAACGGCTGGACATTAGATTCCTCTGAGCTGCGCATCCCTGTTTTATCGGGTGACGATGGAAGCAACTTGGCTAACGAAAAGGATCTGTCTCGCAGATTGGTAGACAGCCTGTGTGTGCTGCCAGTTGACTGGCCGCGCGCTACGGCAATAGACACAAGCGTTACGCACATTGTTGACTTTGGACCAGGCAGCGTTAGCGGAATTGGCGGCCTGACAAATCGCAACAAGGAGGGCACCGGTGTACGTGTGGTGCTGGCTGGCGCGCTAGAGTCGAGCAATAGTGATCTAAGCCCTAAGGCTGCGTTGTTTGACACGCGTGCCTCAGCGGTAGCATTTTCTCAGGATTGGCAGCGCGATTATGCTCCGCGTCTGGTGCGTGCTGAGGGCGACGGCCGCCTGCACATTGACACGCCGATGAGCCGGCTATTGGGGAAGCCGCCTGTAATGGTCGCAGGTATGACGCCCTCAACTGTTAGCGAGGTGTTTGTCTCTGCTGTCATGCGCGCTGGATATCACATCGAGCTATCGGGCGGTGGTCACTTTAGCGAGGGCATGCTGCGTGACAAGGTTGACAAGATTCTTGCGCTTGTGGATCCTGGCCTGGGTGTATCGATTAACTCGATCTACATCAACCCATTCTTGTGGAACATTCAGTACCCCGCGATGAAGACAATGCGCCGCGAAGGCGTGCCTATGGAGGGCCTATGCATTGGCGCCGGCGTTCCATCGTTTGAAGTCACCAACGAGATTATTTCCAGCATTCGCGAGGTTGGTTTCCGTCACATCGGCCTGAAGCCCAGCTCAGTGGCAACCATCCGTTTGGTAATTAAGATTGCTCAGGCCAATCCCGATTTCCCCGTGCTTTTGCAGTGGACTGGTGGACGTGCTGGTGGCCATCACTCATTCGAGGACTTCCACCATCCGATTCTCGAGACTTATGGTGCGATTCGTGCACAGAAGAACATTGTGCTGATTGCAGGTTCCGGCTTTGGTGGTGTCGACGACACTCTTCCATACCTCACTGGTGACTGGAGCCGCCGTTTTGATTGTGCACCAATGCCCTTTGACGGCTGCCTGTTTGGGTCGCGTGTGATGGTGGCCAAGGAGGGCGCTGCATCCGATTCTGTCAAGGAGGCCATTGTTGCAGCCCCTGGTATTGAGGATTCCGAATGGGAAAAGACTTACAATGGGTCGGCCGGCGGCATTGTCACTGTGCTGTCGGAGCTTGGTGAGCCGATCCACAAGATCGCTACACGTGGTGTTTTGCTGTGGAAAGAACTTGATGACACTGTGTTTTCGCTGCCTCGCGACAAGCGCCTTCCTGCTCTGATGGCCAAGAAGGACTATATTATTCGGCGTCTAAACGATGACTTTCAGAAGCCATGGTTCGGAAAGAAGGCCGACGGCTCTACCGCAGATCTTGAGGAGATGACTTACGCCGAAGTTGCCAATCGTCTGGTGGAGGTGTTGTATGTTTCTCACCAGTCCCGCTGGATTGACGTGACCATGCGCAACCTGGTTGGCGATTATCTACTGCGCCTGGAGGAGCGCTTTGCAAATGCTGAGGGTCCCGCTATTCTGCAGTCGTTTGAGCAGATTAATTCGCCTTACGATCAGATTGCGGCCATCCTTGATGCATATCCCGACTGCCACTCGCAGCTGTTGGCTTCTGAGGACATTCAGTTCTTTATTAACCTGTGCATGCGCCCCGGCCAGAAGCCTGTGCCGTTTATACCGCTGATGGACAAGGATTTCCACATCTGGTTTAAAAAGGACTCGCTGTGGCAGGCTGAAGATGTGGACGCTGTTGCTGGGCAGGACGTCGGTCGCGTGTGCATTCTGCAGGGTCCAGTGGCTGTGCGCTACTCGACCAAGGCCAACGAGCCTGTCAGGGATATCTTGGACAATATTTACCACGGCCAGATTGCCGCGCTGCTTGAGCGTTACTACGAGGGTGACGAGACCAAAGTGCCTGTGGTTGGATATCTGGGTGCTGCCCATGCTGAGCGTGCTGTGCCGCCGCATGTGCTTGTGGAGGCCTCTGTGGATGAACGCGTTTATACGCTTCCCCGTTCCAAGTCGCAGCTGCCTGAGTCGGAAGCATGGCTTGAGACCCTGGCTGGTAGCGAACTTACCTGGTTACGCGCTTTCCTGACCACTCCAATTGTGGCGCAAGACAGAAGGTACACCAGCAACATTGCGCAGCGCGTGCTGCGGCCGCGTCCGAGCCAGGTGGTTCGTGTGTCGATGCAGGACGGGCGTCCGCGCGCTGTTGAGATAATCGATGCCAGTGGGTTTAAGGCGCTGGATTTTGAAATCTCAGTGGACAACAATATCCGCTTCAACATGTACTCATCGCCACGCGGTGCAGTGTGCACGCTGGAGCTGCTTTTCCGTTACGAGCCAGCGATGCCTTATGCGCCAATCCACGAGGTGATGGAAGGCCGCAACGATCGCATTAAACACTTCTACGCGCAGGTGTGGTTTGAGAAGAGCGAGGAAGGCGTGGCTGCTATCCCTGTGGACGATCCAGAGTTTGAATTTACACACAGTAACGAGGTGATTCGCAAGGAGGATATTCGTCAATTCTGTCTTGTGGTTGGCAATCAGTCTGAAGCCTACGTTGAAGATAAGGATGGTGTTGTCTATGCACCAATGGACTTTGCCGGTCGCGCCTGCTGGCCGATGACATGCAAGAGCATTTTGCCCAAGATTGTCGATGGCGATGTTTTGAATCTGGTGCACATGTCAAATGGATTCCGCATGGTTGATGGCGCAGAGTCTCTGCGTGCTGGTGATGTAGTAGAGAGCCGCGCGAAAATTGTTGAGGTCACCATTGAGGAAACTGGAAAGCGCTCGCGTATCCGCGGTCACATTTTCCGCGACGGCAAGCCTGTGGTTGAGGTTACCACATCGTTCTTCTACCGCGGGGCGTTTACGGACTTTGCAAATACCTTCCGCAACGTTGACGAACAGCCAATGCGTCTGACGCTTGAGTCTACACGCGATATTGCCGTGCTGCGGTCAAAGGAGTGGTTTGTGCCGCTGGAGGCTGGGCACGAGCTGCAGGCTGGCGCGATTCTCGAATTCCGGCTAGCGTCGCAGTATCGTTTTAAGTCGAGCACAATGTACTCGCAAATTGCTACTAAAGGCCGCGTGATGATGCAGGTGTCGACTAAGGAGTACGTGCACATTGCGGATGTGGCATACGAATGCGGCGAGTCTTATGGTAACCCGGTTGTTGAGTATCTGCGCCGCCATGGTCAGTCAATTGAAGACTCGTACTACTTTGAAAACGGTGGGTACTCGGTGATGCCGCGTGGCAGTGAGTTTAGCTCTATCACGCACTCCCCCGGCACTAATGAACCGTACTCGAACATCTCGAACGACCACAATCCGATCCACACAAACTCGTATTTTGCCGACTATGCCGAGCTGCCCGGAACTATCACGCATGGTATGTGGACCAGCGCTTCGACGCGCAAGTTTGTCGAGACCTTTGCTGCCGACAACCACCCTGAGCGCGTGCGTGCCTACGAGGTCGAGTTTGTTGGCATGGTGTTACCTAACGATCAGCTAGAGACCAAGCTGTCGCATGTGGGCATGAAGGATGGACGCAAGCTGATCAAGGTCCAGACTTTCAACCAGCATGGCGACAAGGTGCTGGAGGGCATGGCCGAGGTTGAGCAGCCGATTACAGGCTACACTTTTACGGGCCAGGGCTCACAGGAGCCAGGCATGGGTATGGATCTCTACGAGCGTTCTGAGACCGCGCGTCAGCTGTGGGACCGTGCTGACCGCCACATGCGCGAGACCTTTGGCATTTCGATAATTGACATCGTGCGCAACAATCCGCTGCAGCGCACGGTCTATTTTGGTGGTGACAAGGGAGCTAAGATTCGCAGCAACTACTGCTCGCTGACTTACGAGACAGTTGACCAGGACGGCAACTCGAAGGTACTGCGCTTGTTCCCTGACATTATGGAGGACTCGCCCTCCTTTACGTTCAAGTCGCCATCAGGACTGCTGCAAGCTACGCAGTTTACTCAGCCGGCGTTGATACTGTTTGAGCTTGCGTCTTATGCGGATATGCGAGCCAAGTCGCTGATCCAGAAGAACGGGCCATTTGCCGGTCACTCGCTTGGAGAGTATGGCGCGCTGAGTGCAATCGGTGGAGTATTGGCTGTTGAGTCTGTGGTTGAGGTGTGCTTCTATCGTGGAATGACTATGCAGCGGGCTGTCGAGCGCGACGCACTTAATCGCTCGCAGTACAGCATGATGGCTGTAAACCCTGCGCGTGTGGGCAAAAGCTTTGGTCAGCAGGCGCTGGACTTTGTTATTGGCTCGATACGCCACCAGGGCAAGGGTCTACTTGAGATTGTTAACCACAACGTCGAGAACTGGCAGTATGTGGTTGCCGGTGAGCTTCGCCTGTTGGACACGCTGACGAATGTGCTTAACTTTATCTTTAGCCAGAAAATTGACGTGTCCAAGCTGATCCAAGAGATGCCGCTTGAGGCTGTACAGGAACAGCTGGGTAATATTATCGACGGCGCCTTGGCAAAAGCCGACGAGAAACGCGAGCGCGATGGCTTTATTCATCTTGAGCGCGGTCAGTCGACTATTCCGCTTCTGGGCATTGACGTGCCGTTCCACTCGAGCTTCCTGCTTTCTGGTGTCGGGCCGTTCCGCAACTTCTTGATCAAGAAGCTGCGTGTTAACGACATCAATTACAGCTTGCTGAAGCACTTGTACATTCCTAACCTCACTGCGCGGCCGTTCGAGGTCTCGCGCAATTACTTTGAGGAGGTGCATGAGATGACAGGCTCGGCGCGCATTGCGCGTGCGCTAAAGAATTGGGATGATGCCATGCTTGCAGATCCCGCTGAGGTTCAGCGTTTGTCGCATGTTATGCTGATTGAGCTGCTTTCGTATCAGTTTGCTAGCCCTGTGCGCTGGATTGAGACCCAAGATCAGCTTTTCAAGGTTTATGGCATTGAGCGCTTTATCGAGTTTGGTCCCAGCCCGACGCTGTGTGGAATGGCTCAGCGAACCCTCAAGTTTAAGTATGAGGCCTATGACGACGCTATTGCCCATCGTCGCTCTACTCTGTGTTATTCGAAGAACGAGAAGGAGCTGTACTACTCGTACGATCCGGAGCCTGAAGCTGAGGCGCAGCCTGCAGATTCTGCAACAAAGTCCGAGGAACCAGCAGCTCCCGCTGCAGTGGCGGCGGCGCCTGTTGCTGCTGCTCCTGCGCCTGTTGCGCCTTCCGGTACTGGTGCCGCGATTGAGGATGTGCCTATTAAAGCTGTTGATATCATTCACACGATTGTCTGCCAGAAGCTTAAAAAATCCCTCGACGAGGTGCCCGTGAGCAAGTCTGTCAAGGAGCTTGTTGGTGGCAAGTCCACGCTGCAAAACGAAATTCTGGGTGATCTGCAGAAGGAGTTTGGTAGCGACGTCCCCGAGAAGTCTGAGGAGACGCCGCTCAGTGAGTTGGCTGAGGGCATGACCTCGTTTGGCGGCGCCCTTGGCAAGCACTCGTCCAGCCAAATTGCGCGTTTGGTTAGTAATAAGATGCCTGGTGGTTTCACGCAGTCTGTTGCACGCGCTTACTTGCAGACGACCTACGGGCTTGGCCCGCAGCGTCAGGAGGCGCTGTTGCTATTGGGCTTGACTTCAGAGCCTGCATCACGGCTGGGTAGCGAGGCTGAGGCCAAGGCATGGCTTGACACACTAGCTCAGGCATATGCAAAGAAGACTGGAATCTCGTACTCGTCGGCCAGCAGCGCCTCTGGCGGCGCAGCAGCTGGTGGAGCAGTTGCAGTGGTCAACAGCGAGGCCTTTGATAAGGCGCAGCGCGAGCAGAATCGTCTAGTTACGCAACAGCTTGAGGTGCTGGCCCGCTATCTAGGCATTGATCTGCGCAAGGGTGACCGTGCCTTTGAGGTTTCTCGTGTTGAGACTGGGTTACTTCAGACAGAACTCGATCTTTGGATGGAGGAACACGGCGAGTTTTATGCCGACGGAATCAAACCTGCATTTGACTCACGCAAGGCCCGCACGTTTGACTCTTACTGGAATTGGGCGCGCCAGGATGCATTGATTCTGTACTACGAGATTCTGTTTGGACGTCTGACCGAGGTTGACCGGGAGATTACATCCCAGTGCATTCGCCTAATGAACCGCTCTAATCCGGCTCTGATGCGCTACATGGCATATCACATTGCCAAGACGGACGTGAGCAAGGGCGAGACCTATAAGCTGGCACGCGATTACGCGCAGATGCTTTATGAGAATTGTGAGGTTGCGCTGAACCATCCACCTGTATATAAGGATGTTGGCTTCCCTACTGCCCCGCAGACCAAGATTACCGCTAGCGGCGATATTGAGTATGCTGAAGTGCAGCGCTCAGACCAGCGCAAGCTGCTGGACTATGTGCGCAAGATGCAGGCCGGTGGCGAACTGACGCAGTTCTCTGGCCGCCAGCGTGTGGAGCAAAATCTGGCGAAGATTTACCGCATCATCAAGCAGCAGAATAGTATGAAGAAGGACAGCAAACAGGCTATTCAGGGCATGTATGCTGATGTGTTACGCGCGCTGCACATGTCACCACGCATTATGGAAGAATCTGGTGCGCGTCGTATCTTTAGCCGCTCGCGTACATCGGCCGAGGGTGGCAGCTCTGCAACAGTGGCGGCTGAGATGCCGGCGAAGGAGACTATTCCGTTCTTGCACTTGAAGCGCAAGGCACCGACCGGCGAGTGGGAGTTTAACTCGAAGCTCACAGGCACATATCTCGATGTACTTACGGAGATGTGCAAGAGCGGACAGACTTTTGAGAACAAGAACGTGCTGATGACTGGCTGTGGTAAGGACTCGATTGGCGCTGAGATACTGAAGGGTTTGCTGAGCGGTGGTGCCAAGTGCATTGTGACCACGTCGCGCTACAATCGCGTAACCATGCTGTACTATCAGGGCATGTTCCAGGAGTTTGGCGCACGTGGTGCAAAGCTGATTGTGGTGCCGTTTAACCAGGCATCGCTGCAGGACGTTAAGAAGCTGGTTGAGTTTGTCTACGACGACGCGCCACGCAGCGAGAATTTGGGCTGGGACCTTGACTATGTGATTCCGTTTGCTGCGATCCCCGAGCAAGGCCGCGAGATTACCGATATTGACTCACGGTCGGAGCTCGCACATCGTATCATGTTGACCAACCTGCTGCGACTGTTGGGCGAGATTAAGACGCGCAAGGCGGAGCGCGGGTACGAGACGCGGCCAGCACAGGTAATTTTGCCACTGTCGCCCAACCACGGACTATTTGGTTCAGATGGGCTGTATAGCGAGAGCAAGATTGCGCTGGAGACGCTGTTCAATCGCTGGTATTCAGAGTCGTGGTCGGCGTACCTGACTATCACAGGCACAGTGATTGGTTGGACCCGTGGCACGGGGATAATGAACGCAAACAACATTGTTGCTGAAGGCATCGAGAAGCTGGGTGTACGCACTTTTTCGACGCAGGAGATGGCGTTCAATATTCTGGGGCTGATGCATCCGACTATCAACGCGCTGGCGCAGTCCGAGCCTGTGTGGGCTGATCTCAATGGCGGTTTCCAGTTTATTCCGGATCTGAAGGACGCGACTTCGCGCCTGCGTGCCAGCATCCGCGAATCGAGCGAAGTGAAAAAGGCCGTTGCTGCCGACACGTCGCTTGACTTTAAAGCCGTCAAAGGCGCACGCAGTGAGCGCATGCACAAGTCGCGCTCAATTAAGCCGCGCGCCAATCATAAGTTTCCGTTCCCCGAGATCAGCTCCTACGAGAAGCTCGAGAGCCTGCGTCATCTGCAGGGCATGGTTGATTTGAACAAGGTTGTGGTGGTCACAGGTTACGGCGAAGTCGGACCCTACGGCAATGCCGAGACGCGTTGGGAGATGGAAGCGTTTGGCGAGTTTTCGCTTGAGGGTTGCATTGAGTTGGCTTGGGTGATGGGTTTGATCAAGCACTTTAATGGCCGCCTCAAAAACAAGCAGCTGTACTCGGGCTGGGTGGATGCAAAGTCTGAGGAGCCAGTTGACGATAAGGACGTGAAGGCACGCTACGAGAAGCAGATTCTCGAGCACACCGGTATCCGCCTCATTGAGCCCGAACAGCTTGACGGTTACAACCCCAATAAGAAGCCCATGATGCGCGAGCTGCAGATCGAACACGACATGGAACCGTTCGAGGCCAGTCCCGAGGAGGCAGCGAACTTTAAACTGCGTAACGAGGACAAGGTCGACGTTTGGGAGAACACCGATGGCTCATGGTCGGTGCGTTTCCTCAAGGGCGCAATGTTGATGATTCCCAAGGCGCTGCGCTTCGACCGCCTGGTTGCGGCTCAGCTGCCCGCTGGCTGGGATCCTGTGCGCTACGGTATCCCGAAGGACATTGCCGACTTGGTTGATCCTATCACGTGCTATGTGCTTGTGGCCACAGTCGAGGCGCTGGTGCGGTCGGGCATCACTGATCCGTACGAGCTCTACAAGTACGTGCACATCAGCGAGGTGGGTAACTCGATGGGCTCTGGCGTTGGCGGCATGAAGTCTAACCAGCTAATGTACCGCGACCGGATATTCGACAAGGATGTGCAAAACGACATTCTGCAGGAGACGTTTATTAACACGATGGCAGCGTGGGTCAATCTGCTGATGCTGTCATCGTCGGGTCCGATCAAGCCAACTGTCGGTGCGTGTGCGACATCGGTGCTGTCCGTGGACGTGGCAATTGACACTATCCAGAACGGCAAGGCTAAGATTATGTTGTGCGGTGGCTTTGACTACTTCCACCAGGATGGCTCGTATGAGTTTGCGCAGATGAAGGCAACCAGCAACGCAGTTGAGGAGTTTGCACGCGGACGTACGCCCGCCGAGATGTCGCGTCCGTGCACGACCACGCGCAGCGGATTTATGGAGGGTGAAGGTGCCGGTATTATGACTGTGATGTCGGCTACAACTGCTCTTGAGATTGGCGTGCCAATTTATGGTGTGCTAGCCATGTGTGGTACCGCTATGGACAAGGAGGGCCGCTCAGTGCCCGCTCCCGGACAGGGCGTGTTGACTTCGGCGCGTGAAGCACCGAGCACTGTTCCTTCGCCTCTACTGGACATCAACTACCGCCGTCGCCAGCTCGAACAGCGCCGTGCTGCTATTCGCGACTGGCAGAAGACCGAATTGGAGCTTGTGCAGCAGGAAGTCGAGACACTGAAGGCAACGCCTGCAGGGCTACCCTGCGACGAAGAGGCGTTTGTGCGCGAGCGCTCGGAGTTTGTTGTCAAGGAAGTCCGTCGCCAAGAGGCCGAGGCTCTTGATCTGTGGGGAAATAGCTTCTGGCATCGTGATTCGCGCATTGCGCCCCTGCGCGGTGCACTTGCGGTGTGGGGTCTGACCGTCGATGACATTGGCGTGGCTTCATTCCACGGCACCTCGACCAAGGCCAACGACAAGAACGAATCGCAAGTGCTTGAGCGTCAGTTTAAGCATCTTGGTCGCACTGCCGGAAATGCGTGCCCTGCTATCTGCCAGAAGTGGCTGACTGGTCACCCGAAGGGCGCTGCAGCTGCATGGATGCTCAACGGTGTGTTGCAGGTGCTGCGCACTGGTATTGTACCTGGCAACCGTAATGCAGACAACATCTCTGCCGAGCTGGAGCAGTTTGAGCACATCATGTATCCGTCGCGTTCGATCCAGACAGATGGCATCAAGGCAGGCCTTCTCAAGTCCTTTGGCTTTGGACAAGTCGGTGGCGAGATTCTGGTGTTGCATCCGGACTTCCTCCATGCTACGCTTTCGCAAGAGCAGCTTGAGACCTACATGGCAAAGGTCAAGGGTCGCGAGGCACAGTCGTACCGCTACTGGCATGATACTCTGGCTGGTGTGCATACGTTTGTGCAGATCAAGTCTGAGCCGCCGTATACTGAGGCACAGGAGTCACAAGTCTATCTGAACCCACTGGCGCGTGCTGAGTACGACTCCAAGTCAAAGCGTTACGTGTTCAAGCGTACCAACCAGACGGAAGCTCCAAAGTACTAAGCCTGTCATTTTTTCGTTTTTCTTCACGGCACCTTTTTTACATTTATTTTCTATTTCCATTCCAGTAACTTCTAACAAGTTATTTTTTAAGCATTTCTCGGTAAATATTGATTTGGAAATATAGAGCACGCTCCTGTATGCAGTTTGCGTATTAAAAAAAAAAAAAAAAAAAAAAGAGGGGATTTCGAGAAATCTTCAGACCTATGCGCCTGCCGGTGGTTTGTAAGTAGTCTCGTTGCCCTTATAGTAGCACTCGACATTGACAGACTTGACACCAAGCACAAAAGGTGCTGCGCCCCACTGAACTTTACCGCCAGCCCACGCTGCGGTACCTGCCTCGCCCGATCCACCATCCCAGATGGAGAAGCTCACGTAAGATTCCGAGTCCGGGTACTTAAACGTCTTGGTAGCAGCATCCCAGGTATCTGCGCGCTTAACAGTGCGGAAGGCCTTGTCGTCGACATGCCAGACAATCTGGTCAGGAGTCCACTGGATCTGATACTTGTGATAGTCCTTGGTAGTATCCGAAACAGAATGCGATCTGATCATCTTGGTGTAGTCTAGATTATCATGCCAGTAATAGTTTGACTGCACAGTGTTGCGTTCGCTGCCAACAAATTCAAAGTCTATCTCGTCGCCTAAGGCATCATTACGAATAATCATTGACGAAACAACACCGCCGCTGGTTGACCCCGAGCGTATGACCGCAGTGACAGTGCCAAACTGTATTGCGCGAGTGCCAATGACTGTAGCACCAAATCCTTTATTATCAGCTTGCTTAACCAATGTCAGTTCCAGCTGATCGTTGGCCTGCTTGGCATTGGAGGGCTCGAATTGTGACACGTACTTGGCATTAGCCGGATTACCCTTGTATGCCGCTATCTGAGCAAATGCACCATTATTTGGCTTGCTGAAATCCGCCATATCGTTGACGCAATGCGGCGTGTTCCAACAGCTATTCGGCGCAAGCGAGTTTGATGGCTCGCAATTAAAAGGTGCGCAGTACATGGCGTTGCTATTGCAGAACCCTTTAACGCAACATGGCGTGTCCTTTCCACATGTTTGGCTCCCGCATAAGCCTCCAAGAGCTGTGCTACTTAGCGCTAATGCTGATGCAAAATACAGAATTGAAGATTTCATTGAGAATAACTGCAGAGGATTGGGTTTTTGTCGCAAGTGATAATAAAAGTAGTTAAAAAGAAAAAAAGAAAAGTGCGTTTTAATTGTTGAGATGATGAGTATAAACAAGTTGCTTATATTTTGTTACGGAAATAGGGAGGCGCATCCACAAAAAGAAACAGAACTAGTATTAGTATTTTAGTGAGAAACCTCCCGGAATGCACATCACTGCAAAATTCTGCATCATACGTCATAAGCCGCACTTGGTTCGGTTTATGTGGTTTTATTCCCAACTAGAAACAAACTACAGTAATTCAAACAATGAAGGGAGAGCAACATCACTACAATCAATGCGGTCTGAGAGATTGTTGGTTCCAATAGTTGCTGCTACTGGAGTTTCATTGTGTGTCCTTCCCTTCTATTCTTTTCTTTGAAGCGGTGAGCAAGTGTACACATGTCTAATGCAAACTTTTATGTGTTAGAAAAACTGGTGGTCTGCAAGTCTTTATTAATAGGTTATCCATACATATTTAGAAAACTTGTGCGTTTATCAAGTGGTTGTGAACTTGATGATGTTGTCGGCAATTGCTTGGTTAATAAAATAAATGTGTAAAGTAATAACAAATACCAAGCCTGTTTGTTTTTTTTTAATTGACAAATGGTGGGTAGGCTGGCTATTCACATTCTGAAAATAATGAAAATACATCCTATCGTATATCGTATACATAGTGAAAATCCAAGTCGCCATGTTTTTTTTTTTTTGCAACATGCAGTGCCGTTAAGAAAAAAAGCCAGTTGGTATTTTTCAGTGATGGCAAGAATATTTTACATCTAAATATTTACAACCTACTGTTGTTGAAAAGAAATGCGCACAAAATGATATGTTATAAAACATCTTGACAAGTTAGTAAAGTGTTTTGCGCCGCTTTCTACACAAACTTCAAAACTATTTTGTTTGTATCTGCTGCTTGTCAGAGAAAGTGATGACATGTACTTGTGTAACTAATTTCGAACACTTATACGGTAAAAGGAACTTGATAAATCTAATGGCGTAGGTAGATAAGCCACAGCCAATATAGCAACCGTCGGTGTTTTTTTTTACACTTTTATTTGTTCAAAAGTTGACTCGGAGAATTTCTTGTGGCGAATTGCTTACAAAAATAATATATTTTTTTAGTGAAGGGTGGTTTTAAAATCAAAATAAAATGATAATTGTTACTAGTAATATATTTGGTGTAGCAGCACTTGCGGAACGCTTAGAGTAGCATATGGACATGGCCCGCAGATGATAGTGCGTATATTTAGAATGTGCATTCGCTGAAAGACTCAGTCTTATTGTTTACGCGCCCCTTTGCTGAAAAAAAAGGGGGTATATTTTTTTACTCTGCTTTTACAGTTTCCTTGCGGACAGGTATCTTGACTCCTTGCTTCGCAAAATGCTTGGAAAGAGCAGTTGATTCGATCATACCTGGAAACTGTTTTGCAGAGTATACTCGAAATGGCTCGGAAAATGTATAAGCCTGAATGTGCGTTGAGGTTGTTATCAACTCGCCAGTCTCAGCCTGAAGATTGAAATACGAGAATCGTAGCCGGTATTCGCCGTCTTTACGTATTGATAAGTCTGGAAAGACAAAGAATATGCCCAGCGACCCATCCAGATCATTGAGTTTTGCACCAGCTGCAACCCCAGAACCAATTAGATTCCGCACTACGCATCCAGACAAATTGTCTTCATCTGTCTGTGTGACTTTGGGTCCAAAGTACGCTGAGAAGGACATTATACTTGCAGAGCTCGCTGCGTTCTGTCCCAGGAATTCTGTCCGTTGGCTGCTGGTTCCTGGCTGAACTTCATCCATACTATCATCCATAATGTCTCCTGTTGCTGTTTGCGTTGTGCCAAGCGCAAGATCAGCTGTTGGTTCTGTTGCTGTTGGCGGTGGTGTGGTCAGGTGTATCCCCATATCTGTAACACCAGAGTAGTATGTGCTGTCATGTATGTCACCCTCCGACTGCATAGGCTGCTGAGCCGTTTCTGAAGATGTCGATCCGTGGCCAGAGTCGTTTGGACCTCGCTGGTGTATCAGATCCATTGCAATTTTTCCATCGACCGAGTACAGACTGCATGTTGCAATAAAGAACGATGGGTCGATATTGCTACAAAAGCAAAATAAGCAAAAGTATACAAGCCATATTGCAAATGCTTTGAATTTAGTTTAACAATATTTTGTTGTTGGAAAGTATAATACACGCCAGAATGATCAGACCATGTTTGTGCTTACTCTACGTCAATGGGCTGTCTAGTGAAGCGATCATATACGACTAGCTGCAGAATTGGTGGGGGCGTACATGGCCGCCGATCCTACACATGTGTTTATAGAAGCATACGCCAATAGACATGGCATAGTTGACAAGAAACTGTTAATATTGGCTGCATCAGATGGTGCTGTATACACCTGCCACAAAGTGCCTCTTTGCAATGGTAAGAAAAACCAACAACAAATCAGCCAGACTTGGCAGAGAAGCAAAACCCCCCCCCTCCACGCATGTCATAATTATGAAATAAGAAACGAAGAAAATGGCCGGGTGGGAGGGAAAGGGGCAATCAGGAATTGGCCGTATTTTCCGCGAATGATTCACAATGAGTCTGCATCTAGGATCTGCCATCAAAGATAGTCAAAACAGAACTCTAGAAGGCAAATGCCATATACGGAAACGATGACAAGCCCCAGTATGTACAAACAAATAAACGAGATGCTGGGCAGGGGAATATACAGCTATACTTTTATGATCAAGACTCAGTATGGTTGACAGTCAAGTTTTGTTGACAAAATACAAAACAGAATGTACATCCACTACTGGTATTTGCAACAATATGCGCACCTTTTAAAATGCAGATTATTCAAATAATGTAGCGGCAGAGCGGCGGACGGAATAAGACAGAACCAGGTTGACGCATTATCTATGCAAGAATGTATATTTGAGTAACTTACTTTCTCACCAAAGCCACACATGCGTGCACGCAGCGGCTGCTGAACAACATGGAGCTCGTATATATACCTACAATGAATCTCAAGTTCCAACATTACAAAAGCTCAGGCAATTAGACAACATAGTCAAGACAAAAAAGTACGAGTGGGTCCTGTGTCTGCCTGCGTGCAAGAGTTGCAGAGATCTGTCATGGGAACAAAAATGATTTCACGCGCAATGACGCAAGAGGGTTGAGCCCACCCAAAGTTTTGGTGATTATAATGCCTGCACATGACGTACATCCCCTCAATCGAAGTAGCCATATTTGGTTTGGGAATTGCGTCATAGAGGGATTGCACACTGCGTCCACAAGACGATGACGAAAATCCTGATTGGACAATTGCAGATATCAAACACAAAAATACATGGTGGATATGTTGTTGCGTGTGAAAGCTGCCAACTGGTACAATGTCGCGAAGCCATGGTAAATAACCTATTAGACATTGATCTCTGCAGCCTCATTTGCTCACGGGGGAGTGTGCAATGAGGTAAGTGCACCAAACCTTCTACATCTACTGTCGCTCACACAACGAAATCAGGAGATGGAGATGTCCAGCCAGACATAATTTGTTGAATAAAGGAATTGCCATTCCCATTCTTTCCCCAGCCAAGACAGCAACTCCACACGATAGCTGAAAATACAACTGCTACTGCTCAGTAAACTCGCAAATAGCCTTGGCAACTGAAACTTACATTCCCATGGTGGCACTGGCGGACTGTGGTTGTAACTGATCGCTGGCTTCTCCTACCAATGCTCCAGGATCAGAGCTCGAAGAAAGCATAGTATTGGTTCTGGCTTGCTTAGGGGGTTTTTTTGATAGCAGTGCTTTCTACTATCACCAAGCAAAGGGTAATGCAGTTGCCAATAAAACCCCCGAAACTGTAGAAAGAATAGGAGGCTGTGTTGACCGTTTAATGTAATACGATGTCCTTTATACCTATGAGGAAACGTCCAGAACGAAGGACAACGAGACAGAATCTAGTGGCGGCGCTGTTGTTGCTTTGATGATACCGAAACCTCTCTTAGCCGTATTATTATATGTGTATATGTGCTTTGACAAGAAATAAAGGCTGTAGCGGAGAAAAGAAAAAAAAATAAAAGAAACAAAAAGGGGGACTGCGTTTTTTTTTTTTTTTTGGAAACAACAACCCCAGTTTCTCGCCCACCATTTTATAGTTTTCGACTCACATGCAGTAGCAACCTGCCCCTGTCCTGCGCAGCAGCAACAGCAATAATAATAAATAAAAACTTGCTGCATGCAAATTGGGGAAAGTAAGATAAACCTAAATAACGCAAGTAGCAACAACCAGTAACGAACAGCATCTGAGAACGCCAAGGGCTCTCTTTCCTTTCATTTCTTTTTTTAGCTGGGCGGGATAAACTTTTTTTTTTTTTTTGTATTACTTCAAGTATGATATTCGCAGTACCCAACCAAAAACCCTTTTGTTGGTAAATAAGACTGCTGCGGGCGTTTATTCTCGCCACAATTGTAAAGACACACGCTTTCCGAAAAAAGGTACAGAAAAAAAAGAGGGTGGGTGGTTGACGACATCCCCATATAATATCGTCATCACCGCATGCTATCCAAACAATTGGGTTGTTATTGACCACTCATAAGGTACTTTGCCGCATCTACCCTTTTTTTTCTCACACCCTCGTCCTCTTCTTTTATCCTTAAAAAGGTCCCTTTCGATATTAGCTCATGAGCCTCAAGTGATATGGCCTCTCGTCTGTTGTGCAGCGCCAAGCAAGAGTATGCATTGTCTTTAGAAATACTCACACTCGGTACACCGTCAAATTACTTTTGTCCGCAGTACATTTAGGGAAAAGAAATGCCTGTTATCGTGGCGTCAATACTCGGAGCTTAGTTGATATCCGAGCCGTCCGTTCCTTTGTTCTTGTAAAGTCACTTCTCTTTCAAGCACTTGTTGGTTACGTTAGGGGTTTTTTTTTTTGGGCGCGGGTCTTGGCTTTTGATGAGGCTTCCTTGTTTACATTGCGCCAATACATCTATTGTACGCCGCACACATGATACCTGAGTAGATCAAATAATCTACGCCTCCTTTCTTAATGCTAATTGCATGTGTTATTACTAAAAAGTAAATAACCGTTTTAGAAATATATATTGCCCACACACTTATCAGCCAAAACTGACTTTAACACAATGCTATTTATTGAGATCCTCTTCGCTTACTGTGAGCCCTGTATTCAACCATTCTCAACCATGCCAGTGCGGCGCAGCCAATCACTCTTGCTACACTTGGCATTGCCATTTGGCTTCTACTGTTGGAAATATCACAACTGTTTTTGTTGACTTTTTATATTTATATGCATGTCCTGTGCCCTATAAAACTTCCAAGTAATGCAGTAAGGGTGCACATGGGCAGAAACAATTGTCCGATTGTCTGCAGATGCTGTTGCTGCTAAAGTTGTTGGCCTAACACACTTGTTGTGGTAAAAGTATTAGCGTTTAGAAAAGATTATTTTGGCGGGAGTTGGTATAGCAGCTTTGCGCCATTCGGGCAGTGCGTTTGCATTGCAGGTGGTGGAGGTGTTGGTTGCGCATGGTTGTAGGGGCCGTTGGCAGTGTGGTTGCCGTTGGTGCTGGCGGTGGAGTAGGAAGCAGCCAAGGGCAACTACCCCTGTTTTGCGACATGGGTAGCAATTGCAGTCAACAGCACTGGCAGTTACAGCCCAATTTTAGACCATTCTCCAACGCCTACTACTATTCCTGATACTCAGCTGCTGCTGATTCCCTTTACCAATATTAAATCACATATTGCTCACGTGAACATCGCCTCTTTCTCTCCCCGCGCCATGGTCTATTGCGCCATCGTGTGTGTCAAGCACGAGTATGTGTCTTGAAGAAAAACCTTGCTTCCCTTTTAATACACTTATTTAAGTATATCTTATTTCTCTCAAACTTTATTATCTAGATTTATTTCAGCGTTTATTTTTGACCTTGGTCACCCGTGCTGGTACATTTTTTGATACGTAGTCATGACAGAAGCAGCAGTGTTGGAACAATCTGCTAGCGGAGTAATATCGGCAGTGCTTGGATGGGTATGTACTTTCTACAAGTCTTGCTAAGCTCGCGCAACACTATGATATTAGGCGTGCCAAGATATTGTTTTTATAAATTGTTAAACAACTACCACTGCTACAAGAATTGAAAGAGCTGGCTGCAGATATTTTGTGTTGTGCTTGACATGCATGCATACTTTTTCATTAATTCTTTTGCAGGGCTAGCAAACAGCTGCTTCATTTTATGTGCATGTAGACTTACTTTGTTGCGTGGTCAGTGAGTTTTTACCCACAAATAATTCTCAACTACAGACGCAAGAGCGTTGAAGGTTTATCTATTGACTATTTAATATACAACCTATATGGATTTACCTGCTATTCACTTTTCAACTCGGCGTTCTTCTTCAACAAATCCGTCGGCGATGAATATGCGAGACGCAATGATGGACACCAAAATCTGGTTCGTTTTAATGATCTGTTTTTCTCGTATAATGCATTGGCTGCGTGTTTGATCACTTTCTGGCAAACTTTCTACTACAAGGTAAAGCATAAAACAGTCACATTTTTTAACGCGTAGCTGTGATCTCTTGTAATCTTGTACAAAGTTATAACTCTAATTCAGATTGCATACCGCCTCTTTATCATGTCTTCTTCAACTGATATCAGCATGTAGCGGTCGGCCACACAAGAATCGTCATGGTTAGCGCGGATGTATTTTGGCACAACATTAGCTGGCCTAGCTGGTATGTTGCTATTTGCACCAATCTACAACACCGTATACTATCTGTCATATGTGAAGTTGGGTTGTAGTATGATAAAGTACATTCCGCAAACTTGGATCAACTACCGACGCAAATCAACCGTTGGCTGGTCAATTCATAACATTATACTTGATTTCACTGGTGGTATATTGTCGTTTTCGCAACTTATCCTTGATGCTGCACGATCGGGAAATGTGGCAGAGGCATTTGGAAATCCTGTTAAATTTGGATTGGGCCTGGTCAGCATTGGTTTTGACCTGATGTTTATGTTCCAGCACTATATTTTATATACGGATCGCTACGATCCGCAGAATATAGAAGATGTACTATGGGGCCAAGACACATTTGAATATGGCTCAACTGATGGAAGTGATAGAGTTTCAGTGTAGATACAAATTCCCAACATAGCCTTAAAGGCTATATCCTAAGTAGTCCTGTTCCTGGCTTAAAGTAGTGGTAATTACTCTGAATTTTGTTGCAATTTCTGCATTTTAGGCTGCTTCGTGGGTTTCTAGGGCTGATCAGTAGGAAACACAGCAATTCCATGATGGAAACGCTGGAGAATTTCCTTCCCCTCGCGTAAACTAAATAGGATATGCCAGTAGTTTAAAACAGCAGCAACATTATAATACCAAACTTTTTTCAAATCAAGTAAATATCCTTAATGTAGCTAGAATTCTTTAGATATTGTGTATTTAACCATTTTATCCATCGTTGCCCATGCACAGACAGATAAACAAGAGTCAATAAAAAGCATAAATCCGATTATATAGGAGTGTGACTAATGTGCTTTCAGAGGCTTATGACACCAGATATATCAGTAGTAAAAGACTATAGCGTAGCAATTACGTGTTGTACCCAGCGGTTTGTGGATATCTCGCTGTTATATTTGGATCTCAACTCATTTACCCTCTGTGCAACGTCTTTTGAAGCCATATCTGGTAGACCTGGTGTACTAGTGAATTCATTGAGAAACTTTTCAATCAGTTTAGAACCCTCTGCCATCTCAGATTTTGTAAATTCTGGCGTATCAACATCCATTGCAGCATCATCAGTTGTTTGTGTGCCAGAATCCTCGAGCTCTTCAACCTTGCGTTTGGCTAGACGGACAACAGAATCTGGAAAATTTGCCAATTCAGCAACATGTATTCCAAAGCTTTGATCGCAAACGCCCTTACCAATCTTATAGAGTAACGTCAAGTCGCGCTGTCCACTTGCTGCTTTTACACCATTGGTAGCAGATGATGATGTTATTTGTGCCATGACATGACGGTTGTCGATATTGGGATACTTGGCCTCTAACTCAGTAAGTTCATGAAAATGCGTAGCAAACAGACATTTACACTTTATCTCGGTAATAATATGTTCTGATATAGCCCAGGCCAATCCGAAACCATCATATGTGCTAGTACCGCGACCCAGCTCGTCAATAATAACCAATGACTTGTTTGTTGCTGTTTTTAGAATAGACGCAGTTTCTAGCATTTCAGCCATAAATGTTGATACTCCCTTTAGCTGTGCATCGCCAGCACCTACGCGTGCCAAAATACAATCAAAGAGGTAAAGTTCGGCCGAGTCGCAGGGCACAAAGCATCCAACTTGTGCCATCAATGCAATGACACCAATCTGTCTAATATACGTCGATTTGCCACCCATGTTTGGTCCAGTGATAATGACAAAATCTGAATCGCCTTGGACCATATTAACATCGTTGGCAATAAAGTTAACACCTTCTTGAACTTCAAGACAAGGATGACGCGCAGCCATAAGCTTCACATCACCTTCTTCCTTGACAATAGGGCGTGTATATGGAATCGGTGCAGTTGCAGAGGCCTCTGCAAAACTGAGAATAACATCAAGATGGGCAATAATCTTGTTCAGTTTTTCAAGTACTGGACAGTATGATGAGGCGACTTTTATGACTTCCTTGACCAAAGCAGACTGCGCTTGATTATAGGCATCCGAAAGATCACGATATGCACGACTGGCATCACGTAATGTGGGTGTTGTGAAAAGTACACCTGTCTTGAGAGTTGAAAGCTCAAAATACCTTGTGCTTTTACCGCGCAGACGTGATCCATCGGTACGAGAAACACGTAGACAGTGACCAAAAGTTGTGTGCTTTTCAATTTTCAGCTTTTTGTCAGCCTCCAAATCCAGATCATTACTGACTCGTATCTGTTCGCTGGTTATGTGACGAATCTCCTCATCCATCCTTTCTCGCATCTCCTGTAGACCCTCATCAAAGTCTGCGCGTAGCATAAACTCGTGGTTATCCGCCATTGAAAGATCCACAGTAGTCTCGACAAGTGAACGGAATTCTGACAAATTCTCTGAAGCTTTCAAGAGACCCTGCAGATAATGCTTATCAATAAGCGACTGCGAATCAGAACCGTTAGCAGATAGAACGTCGCAAAGTCCAGGGAGAGATATTGTCACCTGGTATATCCTTACAGTATCCTGGAGTGTTGCAAATCCACGTTGAAACCGATTCGCCAGACGCTTAAAGTCAGGCATATTGCGCAGATGTGCCGAGCGCAGAATCTCACGTGACTCAATGTCATTGTAAAATAGCTCCACCAGACTCAGCCTTTCTTCAATCTCGTTAATAGATAGAAGAGGCTGCTTGAGCCACTGCGCTAAGAGACGTTGTCCCTGAGAAGTCTTACAGTGGTTGAGCAGTCCAAGTAGACTCATAGTTTTACTGGCACCGTCATGTAGCGATGGAAGCAGATTCAGCGCCTGAACTGCCGATGCATCGAGCTTCATATATTGTGCCAGACTGTGTGTGTGCAGCGAGTAGCTTCCAAAGTTGCTTTCGTCCATTAGCAGATTCAGATATTGGATTATTGCAGCCAGCGCTCCTATTGCGCTCTTCATGTCAAGCTCAGGCAGACTAGCTACAGGAGCGGTTGTCTCAATAAGGCGGCCCAAGTCCTGCTCAATATCAGTACAGGAGAACTGTGACCGCGCACACTCTGTTACTACTACGCCACACCGTTCAAGTACACTTACAAGCTTCTTTTGCTCCAAATGCTTCTGTGCGCTTTCCTCCTCGATCAGACACTCTCGGACACCCAATTGGATGGCCAACGACTCGAGATTTGAAAAGACATCGTTGTCAACAAACTCACACACGCCCATGCTACGCTGTGCTGGATCGGCAAAGGCTACTCCAACTTGCATCTGATCTACGGATGGCTTGAAAGATACAGCCATTACTAGCGGCACTGTTACCATATCAGTGTTGCTGAAGAGCATTTCCTCAACCTCTTGCAAGTTACCAGGTGATGCTGTGCGCGAAACTTTCCAACTACTCTGTTTGTTGTCCTGTGGCTCCATAATCTCGATTCGCAACTGATACTTGAGCAGTGCATCGCGTAAAAAGTTTTCGGTTACCATGCGCGACATGGTACAGCTGGGTAAACCAGTAGATGAGTTACCACCCAAGTACTTGATCACTGTTGTTGTTTTGTAGACAGCGTTTGCTATATATTCTGCATCTGCACCGTGCACACTATAGTAATCTCCGTTGTGTCTCTCGAATACACGGATAGTGTTCTCCCGTGCAGGCAGCGCTTTAAAGAATCCACAAAAGCCCTGCTCGGCCGACTTGTCAAGGTTGAGGTCTGGACGATCACCTTCTTTACTCATGGTAGTGGTATGATTGCTTCTAAAAAAAAAAAAAAAGACCAAAGTATTTGCAGCAAAGATAAGTGTAAAGTATATTAGTAGTTTGAGAGGCAAGGATCAAAGAAGGTCCTTTTTTTTTTTTTTTGGCTGCGGGAGACCAAATATTTTTGCCCAAGAACACACACACGCGCTCCAAAATCGCGTTGTTGTCTTTGATTCTATAAGATCAGATCACACCCAAAAAAGAATCTGAGTGAGAAAGTGCACCAAGGATCAGCATCACTAGGAAAAGCTTATCTGGCGATCAAACACAAAGCGTTCAAGTATTCAGGTTCTCCAAGCCCTTCTTATAAAAAAAAAGCCTTTTTACCCTTAGAAGCGGTCTTCGCAACTTGTTTTTTATTATTATTATTACCACAGTTATTACATAGAGGAAGGATGCCAAAGTCACACCGACCCCATAGAGGGGAAATTCATAGTAGACCTATACGTCCACCTGGTCTTTCAATTCGGTCGGGGATTAGAGTAGCTGGGACTTCAGGTTTTGCCTCACCGCGACAGCATGATGTTAGGCCTAGTTTACAACATCGACCATATCCCCAGGTAAAGTCGATGAGTCCCAAACAACAGCAGTGGCATCCAGTGCGTCCAAGCATTCAGCAGTCGTCACCAAGACCTCATATCTACTCACCTAGGTCGTCCTGTTCGCCAACATCACGTCCTACATCTCAGAATTCTTCCTTAGAAAGGGGTTTAGAGGCAAGTGGGGGCTTGGGTGAAGGTGGAAATAGCAATGAGCCGACCAGTCACACAACTTATTGGTGCCAGCGACCAGGCCAGAGCGTTCAAGAGGTATTTCATGATAGTTGCATTTTGCAACTAGTAGAGAGAGATGATGGTGCACCTCCTAAACCTAGTACAGGTGGCGGTTATGCGGTTACTATTCCTGGGCTTTGTCCTTTCCATGTTATTGCTGAGAAGAAAGCAAATGGAACTACAATTTGTGGCGGTGTTCAATCGCATGTGCATGAGAAGGCTACTGGTGAATCCACTGATAAGGTGGTAACAAAGGAATCTCTGGTACTGAAGATTCCGCTAGTAACACAGCCTATATCTTTAAATGTGTTGTTAAAAATACCTGATCTACGGCGACTGGCATTATATTTTTATCGAGAAGATATTCTTCCAAAGTTGTCACAAACCACATCTGGAGTATTAACTGAGCCGTTGGCAATGCATACTGTGGAAAATACAAGTAGCTTTAAGGTCAATCCTGCATGTCGTCGAATGCTGCAATGGATGGCAGAGGAGAAGATGTGGAAACTTGATGAATCATCACAATTTTCTATTGACAGTTGGACAAATGTTATAGGCCATGAAAACATGCTTTTCTTTTCCCGTGGGATGCGAGTTCCATACCCGCATAATCAAAAGTTTAGGGCCAGTTCCAATATCTATCGAATAGCTATTGGATTCTGGTCACCTTTTCAACAAAAGATGTGGAAGTCATTTCTGGATAGCAATATTGAAGAATGCTTTCTTGATGCAGCTTTTAGATGTGATCGGGATGGGTTCCAATTGTGGACGCTTTTATATGAGCGT
This sequence comes from Coemansia reversa NRRL 1564, assembly GCA_002705745.1. Taxonomy (NCBI): domain Eukaryota; kingdom Fungi; phylum Kickxellomycota; class Kickxellomycetes; order Kickxellales; family Kickxellaceae; genus Coemansia; species Coemansia reversa. Next base: position 330,447 of record KZ303498.1, read on the forward strand.
GATGGTCAAATAATTCCTATCTCTTATCTACTAACAACAGCTACGACAGTGAAGCTTGTAGCTGATTGGCTTTCAGCTCTTATTGATCAATCTCCAGAAACGCTACCAAAGAAGGTTATTTATATTAATACCTTAAAGGCAATGATGGCTTTGGAACATGTATTTCCTGGATGGGATATCTGCTTTAACAAGTATTATATTGATCAAGAGCTCAAGTCACTAGTCCTGCGAAGAAACAGGAAGGACTTTTATGATCCACGTGTAATTAGTGCTATCCAGAATATTGATGTGAATTTTACTGATGCTGTTAAGGCGGTGAAGAACACTCCTGATCTTGAGAATGAGGTGGATTACATATTTTCTCAAGCAAATATCTGGAATCCAAAATCGTACAAGGAGCTAGAGAGATTTAGCAAATCATCTGGAGTAGTTTGTCGCTGGAGATATCTTCTTTGGATGACATTGCTTAGCCGTCCTCTGGAAAGACGTATTGATCCTATGGTATACTTTCTTGTTTCTATACTTACACCTGGTGTGGAGCAGGCTGTAAAAGCACAAAAGAATAGTTCGCAGGATAATAGCAATTTTAGTATGGATTCTTTGGAGCAGGGAGGAAAATCGCCAGAGCCAGGATTTGAAGGTATGCGTTTGAAGTTTTTGGATGAATCGCTTGTATGCTTGATACCAAAAAATACAGTTGGGACCTGCGTTGTTGATAAGAAATTCAATGTATGTTACTGCTCCAAGTTTATTCAAAAGAGCATGTGTAAGCATTTGATATATGCGTCTACAATGGAAATTCATCAGCCCTGGCTAGTAAAGCTTCTTGACGATATTCCCAACGCGTAGAGCTAAACTTGCTTTTTTTTTTTTTTGGAATGGAACTGGCAATGCGATTGTGTAAATGTTTAGCTTGGGTTTTTTTTTCTTCTTCTTCTTATATGGATTATTTATCCTAAATGTTAGTATTTTTTTAATGGAATTTATTTTTTTTTTCTAAAATAATAACAGGTCGTATTATTCGATACACTGCATAGCTTTTGATGTAATTGTGTTGTTTCATGGACTAAGAAAAGAGTAATATTTATTTGCTACTCTGGTCGGGATACAAGAACAAGACAATCACGCTCAGGTTTGATCGGGTTCATAGTCATCCATGTTCTGCGCGGGATATCAGGCACCATTCCTGCTCCACGAAGTTTATCATCAAATTCGACAGTAGTTGAACTATCCATCTTGGACACTGATGATATGCTTGAGTTTGTATTTTGATCAGCAGGAAAACGTAGATTGTAATTGCGAAGCAAGTTGGCCAACACAACATGCATCTCGACTAGAGCCAGATTACGTCCAAGACAGGCCCTGACGCCTGTAGCAAAAGCAATCAGATTGTGTCTCTCCTGGTTCTGGCACATAAAACGATCAGGATTAAATGTAGTGGGAGAAGAAAATGCTGCTGGATTCATATGTACCGAGTGAACAGAGCTACAAATCCATGTGCCTGCTGGTAATAGATAGTTTCCTAATCTTACACCGCCAGTTGGTGCAATTCGTGGAAGAATACTGGGAGCTGGGCTCAGTATGCGTAGAGACTCGTTAATCACTGCACTAAGATAGGGCAATCTCTGGCGACAGTCCTCGAAAGTGATAATCCTGGTTGGAAACTCCTGACGGATATCCATGGTAAGACGATGGAGAATATGAGGGTTGTGGAGAAGCAGTGATAGCGTCCATGTCATTGCAACTGAGGTGGTATCAACACCAGCTATCAGATGTAGTATTGTTTCAGAAACCATTTGTGGGTCATTTAGAGGTTCCCGATGGTCATCATTGCGACCCGAATCGAGCATCATTTGAAGAAGATCTGCTTTTGGATGTCCATTATCTTTTCGTCGCTGATCAATGGCAGCAGCGCTAAAAGTCATCAGAGCAGCCAATGGTTTTAATCGTCTTCCGAGTAATCGCGGAAGACTCTTAAGCCAGGGCAATGTCATAGTGATATAATTAAAAATTCGAATTCTTGTTAGAACAGGTATCAACTCATGATGCTCATTTTGCAAAGCACAAAAATTCTGACCAAAACCAAGTGCACCAATTGTGTCCAGCGCAATTAGTGAAAACCACTTGTGATACTGCACAACTACGGCATCTGTATCATGAGAAGTTTTCTTAAAAAGTTCGTCAATTTTTTGCTGCAGATTTACTACGCCATGTTTCAAAATATTCCTCTCCATACTGTTTAGATGCTTATGAGAGAATCCAGGTCCTAATTGCTTTCGACGTTCTATGCTGAGTTCAGGCGACCTTGTGGAAAAAGTATTGGGCTCCAATATTCCCGGTATATCATAAGATGGTGCTTTAACAAAGGCATGCGATCCTAACACTTGTTTGACATTGGAAATATCACATATCGATACCCGCTGTGGTGATATTCTAACAATGGGTCCGTACTTTTCATGAAGCTTCTGGATAAATTCTGGCAGTTGTCCACGTAGCATGTGGTATCGCATGGGAATACTGGTAATTGAATGTAAGAAGGCACCTGGAACTTCAGATAATGGAGTAACCCATCGTTCATAAATGACCTTGAAAAGTGCCAAAACTAGCACAAGCGATGTTGCTGAAAACATCACACTGTACAAGGGCGTTCCGTTATCAAAATCGTCGTCGTTGTCAAATAATAGTCGTGTAGAGTTGCCACCTGCTCCACTCATCGAACCACAGGAAAAATAATGTCAGCTTTTAAGAAACGGCTTTTTTCCCCCACCAAATAATAAGCTTATTATTAAAGAATATAGCGTAAATTGTGAAATAAGAAAAGCAATGGTCTAGACAAGGCTTGTTAAAAAGGGGACTTGCTTCTGAATAATATTGAGGATTGTTACTAAAGTCCTACTGTGCTGAGTCTGCTCTCCCGCAATTGCTGCATATAAGAAAGTTGCATACTGTTACTTACAGTTTTGTGGCGCATCCCCCCCACAAATCCAAGCATTAAAGAATAAAGCAGCACAACCTACAAGCGCACATGATAGAAGAAAATTACCCATCTTACTCACCACCAGAGTCGCTAGAATCCTGCTCCATCACCGCTGGGAGAACATTCATGTCCAGATCAAACTCCTGATCACATCCCAGATAAGCATCGCACATAAGGAACATCTTGTACACAGCAGAACCCTCGGATTCTGGAGCTACAAACTCAATACGGGTGGTAAGCTGTCTTCCAATATTAACACGCTTGACCACCGCAAGTGACTGAGACTGGGGATCGCCAACTACCAACCACCAGCCCTCAGCCTTGCTGTAAGGGAAGAAGGGTGCAATAGCTGGGCCTGGCACCATTTCGGCTTCATCATCATCCCATTCGCGATCCAGCGAAATCTCTACAATGACTGATGACCCTGCAGTAATCTCATCTGGATCCTGAAGCTCATAGGAAACCTCAATGTTCGGATACCGATTTACAAAGGCAGCAACCTCGCTAATCTGCCAAGTAGATAAGCCATGGAGCAGCTTCGAACGCGCATCATCCTCCATATCCATTACATCAAAAACGCTCTCAATCTCCATAGCCTTGCAGTCATGCAGTCGCTGCGCAGAACCCAAATGCGGCACCTGTTTAACAAGCGGATCACGGCCCTCCCAGACAGCCTGCACAGTCATCTGCGAAAGCTCCATTGCTGCAAGTGCAGGCGCCATCCATCCCATCGACGAAGATACATCAACCATCGCTTGCAGCAGTGGCAGCACGCGTGCCAAAACCCACGCCTGGTCTGCTGCCAAGTCAGCAGGTAGAGTCAAGCGTGAAAAGTGCGCTTGTAGCAAAAGATGTGTACGCACACGCGGCGAGAGCCATTTGCTTTCACCATCGCCTGCAGCAGTGCTCGGCAAAGGAACTGGTATACGGTTGGTAATGCGAGAAAGTATGCCACCCTCGCGATGACGAATGGGCAGCGCCTCAAATTCGTTGGCAGCCGACACAATGTCCAGCACGCCGCGCAGCTTTGTCTTATCGGAGAGCGAAAGCGCAAACATCTCCACAGTTTGGTAGCAGATCTGATAGTAAGCTGCAATCATTCCGAGGTTGGTAGCAGTCACTTCCTCCGACTCACCCTCGTCCATCGTCACGCACTTTGCAACTTCCAGATCCCCGAGTGTCGATTCGATAAGCTCCGAGAGGTAGCTGGAGAGATGCTCGTGTGAAGTGCCCTGCAAGCCATAGTAGTTTGGGTTCTGCACTAAGCGGCGGTACATCAGCGTCCATGTCAGATAGTCCACTGCATCCTGCTTACTCTCAATAGTCTTTGCCACCACTTCGCTATTCATCGGATCATGCAATTGACCATCGAGTCGCGACTCAACGGGCAACGGCTCGTACAGAAACTTTTTGTAGAACTCGCGCTTGTTGGCCATACACATCAGCACACACAGGCCTTGGCGGTCCTGTGGCCGAGAGGCCCGCCCCATCATCTGCAGCACATCGGGGACAGGATAGTCTGTGTACCGGTGCTGGCGTCCATTAAAGCGCTCGGCTCCCATAATCACCACAGTGTGTGCATGTACTGCATCCAGCGCCCAGCACGTCTCGCGGCTAGCTACCAGCACTTGAATTGCGCCAGACTCGAAGAGCTCGCACACAAGCCGCCGGTCTCCTGCCGATAGCGCCTCGTGGTAGTATCCAACGCCATACACTAGCAGCTCGCGAAGCCCGTGGTCCGTCACCCGGTCAGCCACCGCCTCAACCGTGACCGAGTCCGCATGCAAAAAACGCGACGGTGCGCCATCAGCCGCTGCGCGTGTCAACAGCTCGCCGGCTACAATGCGACACTGCCGACGACTGGGCACAAACACAATAGCAGGCTGCTGCGAAGCGGCATCAGCAGGTGCCGCATCGATGTCCATGGCGTCAGCAGCAACACGCGTGCTGCGTGTGCCAGAAGGATCGCCGCAGACAGCGCGGTAGACGGGAGCTAGCAGCGCAGCCATCCGCGAGGCAAAATGCGGAATGGTAGAAGTTTGGATTTGAATCTCCAGTGGCACAGGGCGTACAGCCGGATGAAAGTTGAACACTGCCGGTGCGCCGATCCACGCCGCCACGTCGCGCGCGTTAGCCAGCGGTACAGCTAATGCCACAACACGAATAGGCTGTTCAAGCTGAGCTGCCATGTAGCGCATGCGGCTGACAATCACTTCGTATGTTGCAGCCAATCGGTCGCCGACAGTATCCGCACCGGCATCATCATTGCCTGCTTCAGCACCGCCACTCACCACATCGTCGGCCGAAACGCCGAGGCCAGCACCTGCAACCCAATGCACCTCGTCGGCAATAAACAACCCAACTTCACGCACGGCATGCCGCTGGCGCTGACGCCAGCGTCTACTCAGCGCATCCCACGGACCTGGGGTGCTCAGCACAACATGCGCGTTTTCAATGCGTCGTAAGTCAGCCGCTGTGTCTCCCGACAGCACCACAACGTTCTTGCCACCCTGTATACCGCCCAGCCGCGTACGCCAGTCTCGCGCGCGACTCCGCACGAGCGCAGCAAATGGTGCAATATAGACAGCGCGCCTGCGCACGTAGTCTTCTCCCTCGGTATGTGCCCTTGCAGCCTCCTGCGCAAAGAAACGCAGAAGCGCAAGCTCTGCGCACAGCGTCTTCCCACTGCCCGGTGACGCGGCCACGAGCACACTGTCGTCAGTATGATACAGTGTGTGGAATGCCTGTGTCTGAACTGCGTTGAACGTCCCTGTCAAGCGCAACGGCGACTGCGGGTGCTCGCGGTACGCAGTCTCAAACTCAGAATTACGCAACTCGGCCAGCGCCAGCGGCTGCATGTCAAGCAGTTCAGTTGGCGGCAACGTCTTAGCAGGCAGCTGCAAGTGGCGGAAAGAAACAGCCAGCCGCGTCTCTGCGCCAATCCATCGGTCGCTGACAACGCTCACAAAGTACTGTGGTGGCAGCGGGTCAGTCAGAGCGCAAGAAAACTCAGTCACGTGGTCGTCAGTTGCGTAGGCGCGCTTAAGCACAAACAGCTCTGTGTGCAGCAACACGTCGCCATCAGCGTCCTCAACGCAAATCCAGAAGCGCTCGGCAGCACCGTGAACCGCGTCGCTCCACTGAAAATCGGGAGTCAGGTGCAGCTCAACACGTAGCAGCGAGCGTGTCAGCGGCTGCACGTGTGCGCGCACGTCGAGGCGCGGAACAAGGTGCACTAGGCGGTGCAGCACGCGACCGGCGCGCGGCGACGCAACAAGCTCACCGAGCTCGGCGGCGCTGAGGTCGACGTATCGCGCCCACGGGAATGGTCGGCGCTCAACGGAGCGCAGCAGCTCAGGCGGGCAGTCGCGGCCAAACTGGCGCAGCGGCGACATAGGAAGCCACATGCGCCGTTCCACCTGTTTGCACCAGCCCAGCGCACGCCGCGCGGCGCGCGCCCAACCACGACGCAGGCACAGCTCAAACAAAGCACGGAATATACGGCCGGCGGACTGTGTTACGTACACCATGTCGGACGCCAGTGCCAATCCTGCCAGCCCCAGGCGTGAGATGTGCGCCTGCAACAGCGCACCAATCTTTGCGGCCACGCTGTCCGGCGCCTCGCGCATCGGAATGGGTACGCGTTCAAGCAGCCGCTGAAGCTCCACACGCTCCTCGGCGCGCACGGGTATTAGCCGAAACTCGTCAGAGTGTGCAAACACGCGCAACATGTCCATGTCGCTGGCGTCAGCGCGCAGACCCTGTTGGTACGTCGCCATCGACCTGTGGCTAATGTAGTAGTGCGCCGCCACGCGCCCCAGCTCCGTCGCCAACAGCCGCCCCGTACTCCAGTCGTACCGCACCATTGCGCTGCGCTCAAGTGCCGCTGCCGCCGCGTGTGCTAGATCCGCACGCCGCGCCACCAACCCTGCATCGGCGTCCGCCGACACTCCGTACACCGCTGGACTACGCAACATGCGAACGTACAAGTATGTGTAACCGAGCCACTCCACCGCGTCGTCGCGCGAGCGCACGACGCCCAGCGCCACCTCAGCGTTAAGCGCATCAGGCAGCCGCGAGACTAGCTGCGACTCGATTGGTAGCTGCTGCGTCAGCAACGAAAGATAGTAGCGAAGCTCGCTATGCGCCGTAATCAGCACTCCCTCTCCATACGTGTCATACTGCGGCCGCCCTGCGCGCCCCAGCATCTGCAACACGTCCTGCGGCGACAGCTCGCTCCACTGACCCTTCTCTGGACTGTACACCTGTGTGCCCTTGATCACCACAGCATGTGCCGGCAGATTCACACCCCACGCCAGCGTCGCCGTCGACACCAGCACACGCACGTGCCCGTCCGCAAACAGGTCCTCCATCAGCTTGCGGTCCGTGCGCCCCATTCCCGCATGATGACACCCAATCCCAAACGGAAGCAGGTCGCGCACCCCCGCGTCCTTAGTCGCCGCTGCCTCCTCGCGCAGGATTTCACTGGTTGCGCTGCCGCCGCGCACAAGCTGCTCCGTTAGCCCTTCCGCTACCGCCATGTCGCGCAGGCGCTGTGCCGTGCGTACTGTTTCTTTGCGCGAGTGCACAAACACCAACACTTGGCTTTCCTTTGTAAACCGCCGCACCTTCTCGAAGCACACCTGATCCATGCGCTCTAGTCGCCGGATGTGTTTTTTCTCCGTGATCCCCACAAACTCCAATTGCAATGGACAAGGCCGGAACCGCGCGTCAAAGTGGAACAGCCCACGGTCCCGCGGCACACGAAGAAAAGTCGCAACATCCTCGTAGTTCGGCAGCGTGGCGCTAAGCCCCACCAGCCGCACGCGCTCCTGTGTCTGCTCTTGCGTGCGCAGCAGCCGGCACACCAGCGCTTCCAGTACCGGCCCGCGGTCGTCATGTAGCAGATGAATCTCGTCAATAATCACCAGTCGCACCAACGCTGTGTAGCTGCCTTCGCCACCCTTGCGCGTGATTACGTCCCACTTCTCCGGCGTCGTGACAATTAGCTGCGTCTCACTAATCTGCTGCTTTGTCAACTGTGAGTCGCCCGTGAGCTCCGCCACCTTGAGTCCCAGCGGCTCCAGTCGCCGCCCAAACGATCCCGCCATCTCTGCCACCAGCGCCTTCATAGGCGCAATGTACACCATTTTGAAGCGGTCTACGTTGATGCGCCCTGTCTCCGCGTCGCGGAACTGCCCAATCGTGCGAAGCATTGTCAAAGCCGCGCAGTTGGTCTTTCCTGCGCCCGTGGGCGCGCATATCAGCATATTGTCATCGCTGTTGAACGCTGTCGGATACACGCGGCTCTGCATACGGTTCAGCTCTGCAACCCCTGCAAACGCCGTGTGCGTCCACTCTGGCAACACGCGCAGCTCCACAAGTGCGTCGTCCGCGCCCGGTGGCGGAAGCTTCTCAGGCGCCGGCACGCGAATCTCCTCGTATCCCGCCATCGTAGTCTTTACTGCGCCCTTCGGCGGCACCCACTTGTCGTTGGTCATCAAATGCCCGCCCTGCGTAAACGCAAGCTCCGCCAGATCAATCACCTGCTCAGGCTCATACGCCTTTCTAACCGCTGCCAACTCGGATTTGGCCACCGTGGCGCTCTCCGCTAGCTGGTCAATCTCCGCTGCAACTGCAGACTGCTTTGCCCCTGCTGCCCGGCCCTCTTCGCGGCGCGTGCGCATTGCTGTGTCGTCGCCGTTGCGCATTGCAATAATCCAGTCCAGCCCAAGATCACGCATCTCCTCTTCGATGATCTGCTGCTGCTGCCGGTCGCCCTCGGATTCGGCCCGCGCAATGCGCACACACCATACAATCATTTCCCTGTTGCTGACCAGCTGTTGTACCGTACCAAAGTGCTCGTAGTCGAATAGCTCTGCCAACTCATTCTCAAGCTCGCCAAGTGCAATGCTCCGGTTCGATAACAGCCGCGTCACATTGCGCGTCTTTTCCTGTACAACTACCGGGTCTGTGTAGTGCTTGCCCACCTGCCGCTGGAGCCAGAACGCGTCGATGCTACGCGGCGTCAGCTTGCTAGCATCGTCTTTGCTACCTGCAACTCCAGACTCTGCCTCCAGTACTTGTTCGCCCGCTGTAGCTACTCCGGATCCGTAGCTGGTATTGGTCGATGCTGCTGCTACGGTGGCAGCCGCTGCTACCCTAGCGCGCTCCTCATTGCGCCTATTAAGGTTCTTTGCATTTGTTTCACCGTACCCATGAATTACAGTGCGATAGCCACCGGCCTCATCGTCACCTTCTCTGTCGCTATCGGGCTCAAGTGCTTGGTCCTCTCCCACCATCTCAGGCGCCGCTGGCCCAACCAGACCATCCGCGTCATTCTCGCTTTCATCGCTGCCACTCTCATCAATAACGTGGCTCGTGGGTCCTGTTTCACGAGCATCCAGCTCCATCTCATCTTCCTCATCACTGCCGCCAAACACTACCGCTATACCTGCCTCGTCATCATCAATTTCACCGCCATTTTCACCCTGAGCAACTACGTCCATACCACTGTCATCAGCGCCGTAGTCCGTAATCTGTCGTGCTAGCTGAATAAAACGAGAAAACTCGGCGTCGCCGATACTCGAGCCAAACAGGCTCTCCACCTGCTGCTTTTTTGCGATATCCTGAAGCGAGTCATTTTTGAGCACTGTCAATGCCTCATCAGCTGCCGACATAAGTACCTCTGGTGTTTGATCGCCAAAATAGCTACGCGACTGTGCTAAAATCAAGTCCCAAACCCGACGTGTTTCCTGTGTTCTAGGACGATACATTCCCTCTATATCTTCGGTCGCTGCAAGAATGTTCGAGTACCCGTAGTCTGTGCGCAGCGACTGCTGCTCGCGACGACTGCGTTTGCGCTCCTGACGTCGAAGCGTCTCTTCTTCCGTTGGCGCCCCTGCTGTGCTTTTGGGCTTCTTCGGCTGCTCGTGACGTACGCTGGCGCCCATTTCACGTGGATCAATCTTGTTCCATAGCGACTCAACTTCTTTGCCACGTTCACCGCGTCGTGCTATCTTGGAACGGTCCGAGGGCAGCACCAGATTTGAATTGCCAGCATACTGATATAGTTTCTTGTGCTCTTCTGTGAACTCCTCGGACATGTTTTGCTCGCTTCCGAGTGTTTTTGTTTAACTGCTAATTGTTGATAGAAATGCAACACGCCTATATTTTTACCAGAGCCTTCAGAAAGATTGTGGAATAAAGAAATATGTTTGAGTTTGGTTTTTACGCATGAGAGGAAACATTTCATAAAGTATTGTTGGCTCACGCATTTTGTCTGATCACTTTTTCCGGATCGAAAATTTAATTCATATGCAAATCTGATTACACGTGATCACAACTGACGTCGTTGGTTCTGAACCGTGCGTCCTTGTTTCGAAAAATATCTTGGCCCAGAGAATTGGTTAGTAACGGAAAACGCAGATTCTCTGACTAGTTGTACCTTTTCTTTGTTCCGCTTTCACTTCGCGAAAAATTCTCTGATTAGCTTCGATTTTTTATATGACTTACCATGGATAACATATGCGTGGGCAAAGTGAGCGAGTGGCAATGTGCCAAAACTTCTTTTCTTTATCTTGATTAGCAACTAAAAGCAGTATAATAAAAAAACATAAAGACGCCTGAAGAAAAGCCTGGGTTACCTTTACTATTTTCAACTCTGAGTATACACTCATGCGCCTGTCTAGTCCACGGTTAAATGGCTTGTATTGCTTATTAGAGATGTAATGGCTGTATACAGCACTTCCGACCTTGCATTTTCACTAACTCTGTTTACAAATCCAAGCAAGACTCGAGCTTGGTAGTTTTGTTTATAATTCTTTTTCATATAAGCAATACTTTATTTGCGTTTGCTGGTTGCTGGCACCGAGTTAATCAAACTATTTAAATAAAGGATAAATAAGGGTTAACAAAAAATAGTATAAACGTATACTGGCAGCAGGATGCGTAACATATTTGCCTTTCTTTAGCTGTAATGTTTATATTTTATTTAGATTTTTTGGCATTTATCTTTGAAAAGTTCTTTTGTATTTTCAAATAATTTTTTTTTTTTTTTCGCGTAGCCTAAGACTTGCACCAACTCATTGTGAATATAGTTTTGATTTTCTATCGGCATGGAGATAAGCAAGTTATAGAATTGCTTTTTAGCCATATTCATGCCAATGCCGAAATTGATATGAAAGTTCTTCTAATTTAATGAAAACTGATCGTGATCAGACTGCACAACTTAAAGGTAAACAAATGCACCCCCCCCCTCTGCTTGGCGGAGATTGCATTTGTTTACCATTGTGTGGTGCTTGGGCCTGTTTTTTACTTTTCAAGTTCTACTGCAGTAACTAATCTTTTTTGTGTTTTATTTCTCGCCTTCTCTATCATCCTACTTTTCGATAGCAGAATTCTAGCTTGCCTACACAGGGTTCCAACCTTGGTTTAGCATTGGCCTTTTGAAATCAATTTATATTATCGCTGCTTATTGCCTGCAATCTCAGTTGTAGTGATAAAAAAATACCTTTATTTATTTGTTGCACTTTTTTCTATTAATTGATAACTTACCACCTGGGGGGGGGGTTTTCTGTATATAAGCTTATAAGCACTATGCTAGCGGCAGCCAAGGTCCCGATGCGGCCTGGAAATAGTGCTTCACTTTCTAAACAACCACCACCCAATGCTGCTCAAGGTGTGAACGGCTCATCAGAGGCAGCCATTCTAGTAGCGGTGCGCGTTCGACCGTTTAGTAGTAAGGAACAGAGTATGTTACCAAAACAAATGAATTCACAGTTTGGACTGACAGCACGGAACTTTATGAACTACACGGAACCAGCTGATGCACCAAAGAATGAATCGACTCTGCGTAAGGTTGTGCACACTATTGACGACCATGTTCTGGTATTTGACCCACCAGACGAAAATGACGGTGATAGACGAGCACCGGTTGGTGCCAGCAACAAACGACACAAGGACATTCGGTTTGTATTTGACCGCGTATATGGCGAAGAGTCAACGCAGCGCGATCTTTATGAAGGCACAACGCGGGGGCTGCTTGATTCTGTTATGAGTGGATATAATGCGACAGTATTTGCCTATGGCGCCACAGGGTGCGGCAAGACATATACGATTACTGGATGTCCGGAAGACCCTGGCGTTATCTTTTTGACAATGCAGGAGCTGTTTGAGCGGGTGAATGCCGCAGAGGACGAGAGGGCAATCGAGGTATCGCTGTCGTATTTGGAAGTGTACAACGAGACCATTCGCGATCTGCTTGTGGATAACTCCGCACAAGCGGTCCCTCTGGCTCTACGCGAGGATGCACGGCAGGGCGTGACAGTGGCCGGGCTCAGCGATCATGTCCCGCATAACGTTGAGGAGGTGATGGGGTTATTGTTGCGGGGCAATGAGAACCGAACCATGAGCCCGACTGAGGCCAATGCAGTTTCGTCGCGCAGCCACGCAGTATTGCAGGTACACGTGCGGCAGAAGCCTAAAGCTGGCGGGCTACAAACAGATGTAACTACGGCGACGCTCAGCATTATCGACTTGGCTGGCAGCGAGCGAGCAACTGTTGCACGCAACAATGGCACGCGCATGCGAGAGGGCGCCAACATTAACCGCTCACTTTTGGCATTGGCAAACTGCATCAATGCCTTGTGTGACCAGAAGACTAAGCGTCATATTCCCTATCGCGATTCGAAACTGACACGTCTGCTCAAATTTTCACTTGGAGGAAACTGTCGCACAGTAATGATTACCTGTGTGTCTCCAGCATCTACATATTACGAGGAGACTCACAATACGTTAAAGTATGCTAACCGCGCTAAGAACATCAAGACAACGGTTGCCAAGAACACAAAATCCACGCAGGTACATTTAGCTCAATACCAGGGCAAGATACGCGAACAGAGTGATGAGATTAAGAGATTACAACGCGAGATAGCTACATTAAAAAGCCGACCTTCTACAGGTCCTGCTGCTAGCGCCAGCAATCGCAGTAGCGCACAGGCAGCGCAGGCTATGGCTGAGCTTCGCAAGCAGACTCAGGCAATTCAAGTGGTGCAGGACATGCGTAACAAGATGGCTGCTGCATATGCGCCAATACGTGAGGCCAAATGGGAACATGCGTCAGCCCTGACTATAGGAGAATGGTATGATCATCATGCAGATGCTTTGAAAGGCTGGCGAGAGCAGTTTGAGACTACGTTCCAGGAACAGCAGCATTTGTTTGGTGGAAGCGGCAGCGACATGGATATCGACAGCGACTCTGTAGACGGTTCTTCTGTCTTGGCCAAGCGCTCACTGGTGTTCCGCCAGCAGGTTGATGAGCTTTTACGCGACCTTACGCGCGAGCGCAAAACCATCAGTCGCCATGCTGAGCATTCGGCACAGCTTATTGAACGCAACTCTTATATGGCCGATCGCGCAGCACAAGTACCCCCATCAGTCCAGTTGACAGCTGAGCAGCGCTATCACGTGGACCAGGAACATCGTGTACTGAATCTCTCTGCCGAGCGTGGAGGGCTGCGACGCCAAGTGGAGCTGGGCGAACACATTGCTAGTAGTCTCGCCTCGCAGAATACATTGCTCTTGCGTCTGACTGCGACATGTCTATGCAATCTCAAACGCGCTGCATATGATGCACAGGGTGCTGGTCCGCATAGTGCTGGTATTGCACGTGTGCTTGAACAGGTGTATATGCAATCCATATCAAGCTTTAGTGAGGTAACTGGTGCTGTGCGTGACTCTATGAAACAAGTGCGCGATTCTGGTGGGCCGTCCAAGTTGGTTGTAAATGGATCGACGTTGACACCTCCGTCTCCCTATGTACCTGCACGCAACGGTACAAATGTTAGCATTCGCGCACACTCGCGCTCGCCTAAAGAACTTTCCGACAAAGCGCGTCCTGGCGCACGTGGTGTCCATTCACATACAAATGGCATAGGTACAGCAGGTGGAAGCACCCGCAACGCAAATGTTGCAGCAATTTCGGCAGCCGTGGCTGGTACCACACGTGCACGGAGAGCAGCAGCAAGTGCACATACCAATGGCGGATCTTCTTCAGCTGTACCACCGCCTGGGCGACACATGCGCACCTCTCCACCCAAGCGATCACAAGCGGTGCTTGGACGCACTGCCGTGCGAATTAGCGGAAATAGTACAGGTGAGAGTAGCAACAGCGTTCGTACACGTACAGCGGCAAGGACCACTCATCCTAGTACTTCTAGTACTCGCGGAGCTGTCGCTACTGGGCGCACGCATTTGCGAAATGGTGGTGTTGTGCGCAATGTGCCGCCAGCTGCTGCTACTGCCAGTGAGGCAGAAAGGAATCTTATTGCTGCCGTTAGCCCGTCAGTGCGTAAAGCTACATCATTTGCTGTTGTAGACAGTTCATCTGAAACCTTGCCATCGCCGACAATAAGCACGCAGTCGGTATCCCCAGTCTCGTCAGTGGGCTCGTGGGCCAGTGCAGAAACTAGTCCCCACCACGAGCCATTGCCCGCAGCTGCCCGTCCGCTAAAGGGCATCCTTAAACAGTCGTCATTTTCTACAGCAACCGAAATGACACGCGCAAACAGTGGTGGGTCGCCTGATGACGGCAAGCCTGTACCAAGTGCCGGTCCCATCCGTTTGGGAAGCGTGCGCAGAAAGTCGCGACAGGCTCGCATTATGGCTAATCCAACAAACCGCTCGTCAGGCACGCCAACAAAGCCCACAAATGGCTCGTCTCGAGAATTATTCAAGTCTGTAGCCCAGACACAGCCGAAGCGGGTCTCACGCCGCTAATATCTCTCTAGTCTTTTTTTTTTTTTTTTTTGAAAATCTTATTTCCGCGCATTATTGACTGTAGAAAGTATATATATGGAAGCACTTTAAATATTAAAGTTTAGAAAGGAAATGCAAATGATCTGGTCCTGAGCTTGTGCAAGATCTCTTTTTCACGACTGATCATGCGCAAGTAGTCCGCATCATGCTCGTGATCGTAGCCCATCAGATGACACAGTCCATGTGTCAGCAGCACAGGAAGATGGCCCGCCAACGACTCCCCGTTTGCTTTGCAATGGTGCATAATATACGGCATGGCCAGGAACATGTCGCCTAGATTTCTATCATCTTCTGTGGTTGCATGTCTACGAAAAGATTCTGGCGACACGGTTTCGTGGAATGGAAAGGAGAGGATGTCTGTAGCTGAGTCTTTCATGCGATACTGGCGATTGAGGTTCTGTATTCGCTGGTTGTCGATAAAGTGTACACCAACATCCCACCCTGCGTATCCACTGCACTCTAGCAATATTTCGATCTGTCGTTTGATGCTGCGAAGAGGCAACCAGACAAGGCGCTGCTGGTTCAGCACCAGAACCATTGTTGGATCCTGATCACCAAGACGGGTATCCGCAGATTAAGCGTTTAGATAATAGATGTAGATGATTCCAAGATCTGCTGCCTAGTCTACTAGAACCTGGCAAGTAGATAGCGATTGTATCTGTAGTGTGAAATGTGGCTTGGCTCGGATTTCGGGCTTAGTTTTGGG
Organism: Coemansia reversa NRRL 1564; assembly: GCA_002705745.1. Classification (NCBI taxonomy): domain Eukaryota; kingdom Fungi; phylum Kickxellomycota; class Kickxellomycetes; order Kickxellales; family Kickxellaceae; genus Coemansia; species Coemansia reversa. Next base: position 345,947 of record KZ303498.1, read on the forward strand.
AACCGTGGGTAAGAGGCCTCGAGTACTCTACGTTTTAACAACAATCTGGTCGACTTGATACACCAGTTGCAGCTGCAGGTGTTGCTGCGATCGGGCGAAAACAGGAAAAGCGCTCGGATATCCTGAGCCACGTTTGCTTTTCTGTAGAATGGCGTAAAAAAACCCCCCCGAATGAGCAAAGAACAAAGCCAGTATTTTGTTGTATTATAGTAGCAAAACTTAAAAAAAGAAAATAATGAAGAGAAGCGCAAATTAATGGGGGCAGCCACACTCCCCACCCCTTTATTCTGGTAAAGTGCAAACAGTAAGATTTCATTCAAATACCCTTGCTCAACAAAGTTGTGGTATTATATTTTTACCATGCCATACAAGACACCGCCATGTTTGACAACAACATACGAGGATAGGAGAGGTTGAGTGAAAGAGTGAGGAAAAGAGAGAGAGAGTTAGTCACCATTCTCAGTCTTGCCGTCCTCAATGTGGACGGGAAGAGCATTTCTGCGCGCAAGTGAAGGATTAGGCAGAGAAAACACGCTGTTGTTGTGGTTTATCAGATCGGATGCCGCAATATACCAAGCAATAAGTGCTGTGAAGAGACCAAAGTAGCCGCCAGCCTTGGTTACATTGTGAGAAGAAGTCCAGTCGCCAGCGCAGAGCAGAATAAAAGTTATGTCGAGGAACGCAAACAACAGACAGAGTCCGAGATTGGTCCGCAAGTTAGCCAGGAAAAAGATAAATGTCATAATAGCCCAACCAAGCAAAAAGATTCCAAGTGCATGAGATTTGGCAGTGCCTCCTGCATCTTCCAAAGTAGGCAGTACGTTAAATCCAGGACTGATGATAACTGCATATGACATCCAGAAACCGCCATATGACGAGAACGCAGTGGCACCAAATGTGTTGTTCTGTGCGAATTCCCACATCCCTGCCAAAAGCTGACAGAGTCCACCATAGAAGAACGCTAGTCCCAGAACGATTGCTGGAGGTGTGCCAAAAGGCTGGCCCATGGCTCCATTGTGCAAAGAAAGCACAAATGTTGTTAATGCGAAAGCTGACAGCCCCAGTGGAGCTGGATTAGCTAGCTTGCGAAACTGTGTCATTGCCTCTATAAGTAACAGTAGAGTCAAAATAATACTCTTGCGCTTATAGACAAGAGCGAGAAATATAAATATAAAGAAAGAAACTGAGGTAAAAAAAAAAAAATAGCTAATGGGGGTTGTGGTTGTTTGGTTACAATAAAGGTGAGGCGCAAGGTCAACTGGACCTTTCTCGGGAGACTTTATACCCCGCTGTCTGTAATCTCTTTCTCTGCAGATGAAAGCTGTTCTCCCTCCTCCTATTGTCATTGACGCACAAGCCTTCTTGAGTAGTAAGTATTTCGAGCGGATTGTGCCTTGGTGGCAAGAAAAATACACACGCGGGCATTGTCCTTTTTTTTTTTTTTTTCTTTTTTGCGCGCTCTCACTGGCCACATAACAGGTAATTGGTCCCAAAGTCGCTGACAAAGATGGGACGGGACAGTAGAGCCGTGGCGATCGTTATTCGCCTATCAGGATGGCCCCTCCGCTCTGCCGATGTACAAGAAATCCAATAAGCCCGCTCTTTCTCATCCACAAAATGTCACGCGGGGGAGGTTTTCAGGGCGGGTTTGCCGCCCTATTTCAAGTTCACGTGTTTCCATTCTCTGGGGCTCGAGCGCTTTGTTAGGCAAACAGAAAGGAGGCTGCAGAATGCTAGGAGAGGTATCCAGCTTTCTGGTTGCTTGGCGGTTAACTGCACCAAGAAAGAACTGGACTGCTTCCAATGTCATTTCAGCATAGATGTTGTTCGAAAGCTTTTTCTTGTTTACGACATGAAGCCTTTTCTGCGGCAAAACATCGCTTAAGATGGGAACGCGTAGACAGTGGCTGGTGATTGGAGAATTACAAGCACATGACGGGATGGTTAAACCCTCTCCTAGCAGACCTGTGCAAAAAAAAAAAAAACGTGGTGTGCCTAAAAACCTCCGTTGAAAGGGAAAAAAAAAATAGCATGCAATTTGTGTTTGGTTTGGCATGCGGATGCGCTAACCTGAAAAGGGAATATGAGTGCGAATCAGTCCCGCATGACCATGAGATGTTGTAAAATATCTGGACAGCCCTTGCTTCTTGGCACCAACACAGTCATTTCTCTGCTTTTTGTCTCATGTTACTATCAACAGAGAAATAGAAAAATGCATGGGCCACTGGTAAAATGTTTTAGGGCACGATTTGCTCTTCTACGTAGAACTTTTGGTCACTCCCTTTTGTTTTGCTTGTGCACATGCGACCTTAGTGAAAAAAAAAACTAGCTGTTATCTCTGACCAGTGCGGTTGGTTCTCTTGCCAGATATGGCTGGCTTGGAGTGAGCAGGTTCTGTTCATTTATTCGTTCAGTTCTTCAAGATTTTTTGACACAGAACGCGTGTGAATAGCATGTCCAGCACCAAAAAAGAGTAAAAGGATCACGTATTCCTGTCTCACGACTTTATTAGGCTTTGGGAGATGGCTGCTTCTTAGGTGCAGTAATTGGAAGTCATTCCATTATCCTTTTTGCCAATATGCTCTTTTCTGATACAAAATTGCAGCAAGGAATCTCAATTTTCGAGCCTACACCAGATGGTGCTATTGCTGCCACTGCCCGTCTGCACTAATCAAAGAGCTCAGCCAGAAGATGCATTCCATTTTGCTGTCTGTAACGGTTTTCAGCCAGTGTCTTTTCCCAGCATATCTAGCACCGTGTCCTGCTGACCTTTTTCTGGAGATAACATAACCTGTTTTTTTTTTCTGACACTACCCTCGCGGCATCGGTGGCTGCAATCGGCCGAGCAAATCACAATATAATTGCCTCCGTGCGTACCTCCACACAGTATGCATTATGTATTTGGCGGCTGCTGTAGTGGCAATCCGTGAAATTTCCCGCTCAAAAAAAAAAAAAAGGTTTATTGTTAACGGCTGTTGCAGCATATTTTCTGGCTATCAGTGGGTGCAGGCGGATGATAATCGCTTGCTTTTGAGTGCCTCTGCTGAGGCCCGCTTGAGATAAGACTGCATGCTGCACACCTGCTAGCAGTGCCACAATCAGGCCAATAACCTGTCTCTTTATGCACGTGCATGGTCTATTCAGAGTGTCCGAGAGTCGGGTTCCGCGCATAGCAGATAAGCCATGCTGCGCATGCAGACATTTTACATTGGTCGCGTGCCAACAAAAATAAAAAATACTAACCCTATGAACAGATGCCTTGATTAGAGCATTGTAAATTAATTACAATATACATATTCCACTGACTACATAATGTAAACTATAAACATTGTAAGAAGGCGTATTTAGACTCCGAGAATGGAAATAAACCGGTAGCCTGGATTGGACCCTGTCTAGTGGCGCAAGATCTCGATTGTTGCGGTTCTTGATGCGGGTTAGTCCAAAACTGGACATTCCCGCAAAAATCATCTATGGCTTGCGGAATTCCACAAACTCGATACGATCTGTAGAAAAAATTTTGTACCTTACTTCTTTCCACTTTTAGACATCATTTGCGGCAATTGCTTGTCCGCAATGCCAATACGACTCTTTGAACATGTTCTCCAAAGATGATACGCTACATTTTGACCGAAAGATGGAAAGAAACCTAAGAAATATCAAAAAGGTAGAAAAAAATAGTCTATTGCTCCGTAGTATTCTGCTTTGCAAAGAATTGCGTCTCTTGCATACTCCACATGTCCCTATAAACGCCACCCATCTGCAAAAGCTGCAAATGCGTACCCTGCTCTACAACCTGTCCGTCCTTAAGAACAAAAATAATATCGGAATCCATGATTGTGCGTAAACGGTGCGCAATGAATATTGCCGTACATTTTTGTTCATCCAGAACTTCGCGAATGTTGCCCAGAATAGCCTGTTCAGTCGATGCATCTAACGCAGATGTTCCCTCATCAAAGAACAAGATAGGTGGTCGTTTTAGCAAAGCGCGAGCAAGTGCAATTCGCTGCTTTTCACCGCCAGAAATCATCAACCCACGTTCACCAACCTGAGTGTCGTAGCCCTGGGGCCATTGCTCGATGATGTTATGGATATTTGCCCGTCGCGCTGCCTCATACACTTCCGATGAGTTTGCAGTGGTGCGACCGTATAGGATGTTCTGAAAAATGGTCGAGTTGAACAATGGCATGTCCTGCGGTACAACACCGATTGCCTGTCGCAGAGAGTCCAGCTGCAGTAGATCTAGCTGCTGACCGTCAATTTCAATAGTACCGCTATATGGATCATAGAACCGGAAGAGCAGCCGTAGAATAGTTGATTTGCCGCATCCACTGGGTCCAACAAATGCCACGCGCGATCCAGGTGGTATCTCAAAGCTCAGGTTGCGTAAAATCGGACGATCCTTTATATATCCAAAGTTGACATTGTCAAAGCGGATGGCTCCACCTTTTAGCACCAATGGACGTGCACCGGGTGCATCGGCAATGGCAGGGGTAACTTTTTCAAGATTAAAAAGCGCGTCCATGTCAATGACAGCCTGATTCATCTCTCGGTACACACTACCCAGAAAGTTTAGAGGCAACGAAAGCTGAAACACAAGACCATTTATCATTACAATGTCACCTACACTCAATGATCCTGCAGCAACACCCTGTGCTGCCATATACATCATCGCAGCTAGAGAAGTGCTAAATATGGCGTTTTGGCCCGCATTTAATATAGCTAGACTGTCTGCCGTCTTTAATGCTGCCTTTTGGTACTTTGAGAGGGCGCGATCGTAGAGTTGTGCCTGGTACTTTTCAGCGTTAAAGTACTTGACAGATTCATAGTTAATAAGTGAGTCCACCGCAACAGTCGCTGCCTGGTTGTCTGCGACGTTCATTTGCCGACGAAACCGGGTGCGCCATTGTGTGATAGCCAGCGTAAATATAATGTAGGTAGCCATAGTTACCACTGTGACAACCGCGTACTGTGCTCCGAACTGGTGTGCCAAAATCCCAGCAACAAATCCAATCTCAAGAAGTGTGGGTACCAGGTGCATTACCAACGACGATAGAATAAAGCTGATTCCTTTTGTACCGCGATCGATTGCACGTGTTAGTCCACCAGTCTCACGTGACATATGGAAACGCATGTCTAAATCCAACAGATGCTTGTATACGTTCAGCGCAAGGCTGCGGATGGCACTCTGCTGCACGTTTGCAAAGATGGCATTGCGCAGTTCTTGGAATAGTGCCGCACCCAGCCGAGCTGCTCCATATCCTATCAGCATCGCAGTAGCTATTGTGCTCAAAGTCCCACCCGTTGCAGCAATATCAACGTTCAACGCGTCCACAATGCCCTTGAATATTATTGGCACTTGAACATTAAGAAGTTTGCTCCCTACCATCAGCACCAGCGCAACAATAACCCGCGATTTGGTTGCCCAATCGCCTCGCGGCCACACATACTTTGCCATGCTAAGTATAACCTTGGCCCCGGACATGCTCATTGCTCCCTTGCTTTGCTTTGTCGGTGTCTTTGGTGCTGTCCCTACCTTTTCCGACTTAGCTTTGCTTTTAATAGCCGCTAGTTCTTTGGAATCTGCTAAACTGTTTGGATGTATGGTCGTCTTGGTTGGCTCCTCCTTTAGTAGGTTTGGTCGAGATTGGTCGCTGCCGTTTGTACTGTATACCCGTTGTTGCCACAAGAATGTGAGCTGGGATTGGTACTTTGTTGCACTGGTTCGCCGCCGCTGTACAGCACCAGACTATATAAAAAGAATGGAGCCCACTTACCTTACCATCGCTGTATGTTAGCAAAGTGATCTGTTGGAAAGGAAAAACATCTGCACATGCCGAGTAAGATGGTATCGCCTATATCTAATGAAAAGTAGCCTTACCAGTTCTCTTAACTGCTTGATAGCTCGTGTATCAACAACAGACCGCCGATATGTGCAGCTGATTGACAATATCTCGGGGCACATGCTTTTGGCAGCGACTGCCGCTATCTTTTGCCGACATGGTACAAGTAGTAGAGCCATATTTTTTTTTCTCTATATAATATAATAGTAGTCAAACTACATATAAGTATCGGCAGGCATCTGGTGCAGCACGATACGAAGCGTGTAAATAATAGAAAATAGTTTGGAATATAAGCAAATAAGAAGTGCAAGCAAGGAAAAAGCCTAGATGCCGTGGGGTCTTGACTGATAACAATGCTATAGAGTTTGGCTGACGTGTGTGATATCTGATTCTGTGCTCTGGCTTTGGAATTGCGGAATCCGTTCAAGTAGATTACCTAAAAGAAGATTTGATTGGCCTTATTCTTCCATGGTTGTGTCAGCCATGCTCTTCAAATCTTCACTGCCCAATTATCGAGGATTCTTTTTTTATCTTTGAACCTGGTTTAGATCTTCTACAGTAGATTTTTGCATAAAAATTCAAAGCAACAATGCGTGGTAGAATTCTTCGCGATATCAGGGCGCGACGTGCGGTATCTAAAAACGAATTACAACGGACTATATGGCGGTACATGTCACGTAACACAACATTAGAACCACAAGTTCGAATGCAGGCTCAACTGGCTCTTAGTCGTCTTCCTCGTGAAGCGTGTCCAACTGCTATCAAGAATCGATGCATTGCAACTGGTCGTGGTCGTGGAATTTTCAATAAATGGAAGCTGTGTCGCTTCCAGTTCCGCATTCGTGCACTTAACGGAGAACTACCTGGTGTAGATAAGGCCTCATGGTAGCCTTGGCTATTTTTTTGTGCCTCTATTTGAAAACCCCCCCTATTTCAATGAGGAGGCTACAAACCTCAGCTTTAACGATAAAAAAATATATATTTCTTTTTTATTAAGAATGCTAATTACCACAGTTATTTGTTCTAAAGCGTAATATTTGATATCACCGGTTCTGTGGCAGTATAAACAGACTCACCACGTCGACCGTGAAGCCTGCTTGGCCAAATCGATCATCTTCCAACCGTTAGTGACAGGGTCATCAGCATTCTCAGGGACCTTGGTGAAGATCGAGACGTAGTTGCAGGCCTCAATGGCATCCTCAGAGCCCATGACAATCTCGCCTGTTTTCTTGTTGCGGAAGATATTATTCTCGTGAGTCTGGAATGTGATGATTATGACAGGCACGTCATTTTCCAGCACACGTGCTGAGTGAAACTCGACATGGCGCATATCCAGAATCTTGCAGTCGCTGACCACACCCTGTTGAATCTGAGCAGTGAATATGGCGGTAAGCACATTATAAGAGGCCTCAGAGCACCAAACTTTTAGAGTCTCTGCATCGCTGTGAAGATATGCATCAAGGATCTCGGGAATAATAAACTCGCGGCACTCGCGCACAAACTCGTCAAGGTTAAATCCGGGATCAATAGTATCACGGATCTGACGTAGAGCCGAGGCAGACTCGGTTTCATTAAAAAAGAAACCAAATACGCCGCGCACCTTATCAGTAACCGCGCGTGTGGCCTCGATAACACTATTCTCGCTCTCATTATATGACTTTTGAGCCTGGAATATCCCCTGCATGACTGAGTTGTTGGCCTTAAAGTTGTCCCAGCTTTCTTTCCATTTTGAGTCCTTGTGCAGTACCACGCCCTCGCCTGCATTCTCGTCAGCCTTGATCGCCCGTGTGCGCTGGTATTCTGCGAATGTGCGCGCCTTATTTGCACGGCTAAGTATGCGCGATCGTGTGCGTTGCTCCTTATCTCTGTACCCACCATATTGCAAAGATGCTTCGTCGACATAGCCCTTCACACCTTTCTCCACAGCCTTATATGCGTCAGTATTACGAATCGGTGCTGTAGCCGTTGAAGCAGCAGACCCCAATGCCTTGGCTGTCGCCTTGGCAGCAGTGCCCGTTGCCCGAGTCACTGGGCTTTCAGACACGGCCTTAAATCCAGAACCCACTGCGCCGCCCACAGCCTTTGCCGTCTTGCGGAATGCCTCCGATCCCGCCGACGCTGCCTCCTTTGTCTTCTTCATAGCCTCAGAGTCTGAAAACTTACTTCCGTGGTCCTCCAAAAGTTTCATATTGTTCTGCAGCTCCTGATTCTCCTTGACCTGTCGCCTAACTGAGTCTGCGAAGGCCTTCAACGGACTAATATGTCCACCATTTTGCCTTGTCTGCGATGTGTGAATGCTAGCTACGCGAACACTGTTAGCAATAGCGCTATGACGGACGCCCTGAGGTAGCGACAATAATACATGTGCATTTGTGTTCGCATGCAGTCCGCGCAGTGCCTTGGACAGCAGCATTTTGATAGAAAAGAAACAAACTTTAAAGTAATTGTGAACGAAATGCTTCTAGCAAAGCAAACAAAAAAATAGCGTGCCTTTGTTTGCAGTCTCGAAAATAAGGAGAAAAGATCAAACTTTGGCAGTGCGCAGACGGAGAAGAAGGATTGATGGGGGCTGCATTAACTGGTTGGCGCTGCTGACCAAAGCCGAAATTTTTCTGGCCCAATCAATGGCCTAGTAAAATCAGCCAGTGATTCGTCAATTTCGAATCTACGGCCAATAAATCGCAAGTCTACATCACGTGGATTCCAAGTCAATCAACAGCTCAAACAGAATGGCTGCTATGCATGGGTCTGTTCACTGCACAAAAACAACTAAATTAGTGCGGGTTCTCAAACATTAAGTATGGCAAGTATGTTGGTTTTATAATTTAAAAATATGTATTAGGCATAGAGAGAGTTGAGAAACAAGTAGTTGACTTATACCAACAAAATATCCTTAAAGCTTTTATATGATTTCTTATCAATCAAACATGGCTTAACTTATCTACTATAGTGTTATTATATACAATTCTGATGGTCAGAAATGCCGCAACGCCATGTATTTGCCAATAAAGGCTATCTGCCACCACCGACTATAATTTATTAGGTTTCAATATAACATAAAAAGCACAATGGCATGGGATCTATTATAGCCTCTCTCAGCGCTCTAACATTTTCCTGTGAGAATTCAGTGGCTTGATATGCTTCTGAAAAATGTTTAAACTATTTTCGCAAATGTGGAGTATCAGCATTCAATATAAAGCAACAATACATTACAATTTAGCTTATGATTACATGTAGATTATTTTATTTGAACTGGCTTTCAAAATCTCTAGCTAACATGCACTAGCCCGAATTGTAATTAAACAATATTCTTGATTTTCATTGTATAGATACGTTCTTAATACCTAATTACGCAGATTTTCCACATACGGATTATTTCAACAAATGCTCAGCAGCATATAAAAAGCGGCATGTTTGTTTTCTATTTGCTGTGTGTACATAGAAGTTTCTACAAAAGCATGGTGCATACATGATGCTTCCAACACGCTGTTCAAGTTTAGTAACGCTAGAAATTAACACAATACCAAGCAGCACCGTTCACACTGCTGTCAAATGTCAACATGACGCGCTTGGATATAGAAAGCGATCGTTCGGGCCTTGTAAATCTTGAGTATCTGGTTGGCCGCATCAAATACATATACAGAAATTTCTTCATGAGGTTCTTCGGCTTATAAATCGGTGTCAATGTGAATCCAACATGCAGTAAATTCTCATGTAGTATTGAAAATAGTTGTCACATGTATTTGCTTTTTCAGTATTTATTGCATTTTGGTAGAGCTTTAAATCTGAATATTTACACAAATGCATATGCAAGCATCCGTCAATCTACTCACAAATCTACTCTGTTTCATTTCTTTACCTTTTTATATTGCAATTTGGCAGTGCTGGCAAAAAAAAAAAAAAAAACAGATAAGTGCAACTGCGATATACCTCCGCATGTGTGCTAATCTCAGCTAGCATCAGAGTTTTTTGTGCATCTTCACCGAGTATTTTCCCGTAAAAAAAACCTCACATAAAAGAGCAATCCTTTTTGCATGAGTTCCGTTGGTTTATGAAAATCCTCCTAAGATTTGGCCGAATTCCCACCATCAATAAAGAGTAAAAAGCAGCCTAGTCACCTGCTACAGGCACAAGCCTGCACGCAGATGACGATCTCCAATAGCGGGTATAAGCATTTTGATTAATAGAGCATGCGGGCCAGCCAGTCATCCGGGTTGCAGATGCAAATTCTAAAAAAGTCCATGTGTTATCGATGGAACAAAGCTGAACCCATCATAAAAAAAATTCCCACCACCATTCACTGTGTATGATCGTCTTTTTATGGTCACTGCTTACGGCGAAACTGTGGAAAAATAGGCAGCTAACGCGCGGTTTATTCCGGACACCTCAGTCCGGTCATAATTTATGGAATTTTTATAGTATTCGCGCAGGTCATCTCCTCCTCCATAACAGCGTGTAGCAGTGGGTATAAAAAGTGATGCGGCCGTCTCGATCGAGGGCCAACAGCAACCTCAAGAGCAGTCTCTAAATCCGTTAAAACCTTTTCCTATCTTTGTTGTAAAGACCGTTGATATTTTATATTCTAGTTTTATTTTATTTTATTTTTACGATGAGACGCGTTAGTTTTGCGCTCTTAGCTGCTATTGCAGCGGCAAGTGTATTGGGTGTTGCTGCTAACCCTGTTCCCGATGCCACACTGGTCAGCACCCACCCAACCAAGTCATCTACAAACAAGCACCAAAGCAATCCTACGCCATTCGTCATTCCTAGCTTACAAGAGTGGGACGGCGGCAGCGGAGAATGGAAGCTTAGCCGTTCAACTCGTATTGTTGTAGACAAATCGTATGCAAAGGGCGGCGCGCTGGACGCGGGCAACACGTTTATGGCCAACCCATCTAACCTCCAGCAGTTTGCAGAAGGCTTTCAGTCGGATATCAAAGCTGTCACTGGTATTGATGTCAAGGTAGTGGTTTCTAACAAACACGGAAAGAATGACATCTTCCTCACTCTGGGCGCAGATGCCAAGGATCCCAAGCTAAACCACGAGGGCTACCACTTGGACATTGGAAAGAAGGGTATTTCTATTCAAGCAGTCACCTCGCGCGGCGCATTCTGGGGTACTCGCTCGCTGCTGCAGATGCTGATTCTGGCTGACGAAACGGGCTATGCACTGCCACAGGGTCACGCACGTGACTATCCTAACTACCATGAGCGCAAGGTTATGCAAGATATTGCGCGCAAGCCTATTCCTCTTTCGGATCTGCGCGAGTATGCAACGCTCACGTCGTTCTACAAGTTCAACACACTTCACCACCACTACAGCGACAATCCAGCAGTCATGGTCAAGGACTTAATGCCTGACTGGCAGACCAAATATGCGGCCTTCCGACTTAGATCCGACAACCCGACATATTCAATGTACGCTAGCAACGACACATCCTTTACCAAACAGGATATCCGCGAGTATCAAGACTTTGTTAAGGTCCGCGGTATTGATCTGATCCCCGAGATTGATACGCCTGCTCACTCGCTGTGCTTTACAAAGTTCCATCCCGAGTGGTCTATCAACAACGGCACTGCGCGTGGCGATTGGTTGGATCTCGGCAACCAGGAGGTGTGGACTTTCCTCGAAGGTCTATGGACTGAGTTTGCGGGATGGTTTGATTCGAGCGAGATCAGCATTGGTGCTGATGAGTACGATCCGACCAAGGGAGATCTGGCTCGTACTTTTGTCAATCATTTCCATGACTTCTTCGGCGAGAAATTCAACAAGACAATTCGCATGTGGGGATCCGACGTCAGACTTCCAGGTACCGTCGAGATCAACCCTAATATTCACACTGATCATTGGGGCTTCACATACAGCAATCCGATGGACTTGATCAAGCGTGGACACCGTATAAGTAACTTGAATGCCCCTGACTCATATATGGTACCGCGCGCACAGGCGTATCCGGATTCTATCGACGCACAGAAGATCTACGAGCTGTGGGAGCCTTGGGTATTCGATATCTTTAACAAGACCGATCCGAACCGCAATGTTAGCCCTGACGAGCCACTACTCACTGGCGGCGGTCTGGCAGTCTGGGTTGATTTCCTCTCAGAGTCGGTTACACGCGTTGAACTGTACGACCGCGTTTCGCATGCAGTCGGCGCCTATGGAGAGAAACTCTGGGCTGGAACCAAGGGTAGCGACCGCATCTCGTATGAAAAGTGGGAGACATCGGCCAAGAAACTGCGCGAGAACATTCCTGGTATTACTCTACGTCGTCGTCCAGAGACTAAGGGTCAATTTGTTATCAGCTATGACTTTGAGGATGGTGCTGCCAAGGACGGCTCTGAGAACGGCTACAATGGCAAGCTTAGCAATGGCGCAAAGGTGGTTGATTCTGGTGATAGCCACGGTAAGGTTGCGCAGCTCTCTGCCAATTCTTACATCAGCACACCAGTCGAAGGTATCAGCTACCCGTACTCAGTCGGCATGTGGGTAAAACCAAGCGGTGACCAGAAGCCTAATGCTGTTTTACTAGAGTCGGGCGACGGTAGGCTTTTAATAAGCAACGACACGGCATCTACAGTTACATTCGAGCAGGATGGCAACAAGTACGACACGCAGATCATTCTTCCTCCAAACGAGTGGTCGCACATTGCTTTCTCTTCTGACGGTGTCCAAACCGGTGTCTTCTTCAACATGCGTCGCCAGGCAATTGTAAACTATTACAATTCTCGTTGGGATATGCTCAAGAATGAGACTCTTGTTGTCACTGCGCCTGTGCGTACTATCGGCAGCACCCAGGGCAATAGCGTCAATGGCCTGATTGATGGTGTGTTTGTTCTCGACCGCTCTGTCTACAGCGGTGAAATGTCGTTTATTGGCAACCGCTATGCTGATGCACTTCCTTGAGCACGTGCACTCTCAACTATTAATATTTTTTTTACTCGTTTTTAAATTTTGAATATTATTCGCAAAAAATTATATCATTACCTATTTAATATCCGAAACAGGGACTTCTTATTTTCAACTTGGCTTTATGTGTGTGGAGACTGAGCTTATGTGGTGTCAAAAATGATCGTATAAGCACTAATAACCCCTTGCCCATACTACCTGGTATTTGTTACACCAATATATAAAGCAATTCATCAATAAATTCTAGAACAATAAAGACACTCTTTGGTTTTTTTGCAACTTTTTTATTTTTATTTTTATTTTTATTTTTTGAATTCCTAAACATATTTCTAAAAACATACGTTTGTTCACGAAAATGTCTGATACAAATGAAAATGGACAACAGGAGCGACGCAGATTTCATATACCTACAGTAGAAGAAATTGAACAAAGACGCACAGAGACAGATAAGCGTCTTGATCCTACTATAAACATGCATGAAGTTGGTTTGGATATTTCCACATCTATTTTAAAAGCAAAGCCGCAAGATTCAGAACCAACAGAGAGTAAAGTCTCACAATCAGCAGTTGAACAATCATCTACAGGTACAACTAATATATCTACTGGGAGTAATACTATTGTCACATCATCTAGTCAAATAGTCAAAGTAAATGAACTACAACGTGGTAATCCACTATTAGCATGTATTAGAAATGTAAGATGGACATACAGTAGGGATATTGAATCTGATTTTGAAGTGGGACGTAATTCAAGCTTATATTATTTGAGTATAAAATATCATAGACTTCATCCAGAATACATAAGTAAACGTATAGAGAAGAGTAAGAACTATAAAAAGATATTACTTTTATTCGTTGATACAGAAGATTCAAAAATACCATTACGAGAAATAAATAGATTTGCATTATTAAATGATATTACTCTGTTACTCGCTTGGTCTTTAGATGAAGCAGGTCGTTATATAGAATCATTAAAGGTATTAGAATATAGACCTATTATTCGTGAACGTATTGAAGATAATTTTATGGCTAAATTTACTCATTCTTTAACTAGTATAAGATCTGTTAATAAAACAGATGTACTTACTTTGGCGAATAATTTTAAATCTTTTAAAGGTATATCGAAAAGTACTGTTGAAGAATTAACACTTTGTCCAGGTGTTGGTGATTTAAAGGCTAGAAGAATATTTAAGGCTTTTAACGAACCCTTTATCACTGAATCTTAACAAAATATAGTGGGGGGTTTTTTTTTTAAAAAAAAAAAAAAATAACAGCAAATATAAAATTAGGTTTTAACTATTAACAAAAATATAATGCAAACACAATGGTAATTAAAAATATTATGCATTTACTGACCAAAATCATTATCTTTAACAAGATCAGCAAAGTAGCCGCCCTTTGTTATTAATTCTTTAGGAGGACCAATCTCTACAACCTTTCCTTTCTCCAAAACAATAATACGATCACTATTCATAACAGTCTCCAAACGATGAGCAATGGTGATCACAGTACATTCTTTAAACTCTGAATGTATCAGTTTATGGATATTATGATCAGTTTGTAAATCCATATCAGCAGTAGCTTCGTCAAGGATTATAATTTTGCGCTTTCTCATAAGTAGACGACAGAGACTGAATAGTTGTTGTTGGCCACTGCTGAGAGCACCAGAGTTTCCACGCACGTGTTTGTCTAATATTGACAATTGTGAAGATTCACTCTCAGTTTTTGATCTTGGCATGTCACCAAGTGCATATATGAGTACGCGTCTAAGTAAACTAGCACTCTTCCATTGGGTTTTCTTTTCTTTTTCTGTCAAAGAAATTCCAGTGGATTCATCTTCTGAATCGGAATCGGAGTCTGAGCATGCATCGATATCATCGGCGGAAGCCCTTTTGGTAGTTTTGGGCTTGGGAACAATTAGACTAGCAAGATTACATTTGATTAGCGCAGCCCACATGTCCTCAAGAGTAAACTCATTTAATGGATCGAGATCCACCCTTAGTGCACTAGAAAGCATTGTCGACTCCTGTGGAATAATACCCATTCTTGGACGCAGATTTCTTATGTCAATAGTGGAGATATCAACATCATCAATAAATATTGAACCGCTCGTGTTATGTATAAGGCGAAAGAGTGCCTTGGTCAATGAAGACTTTCCTGCACCAGTACGACCAACAATGCCAATCTTCTCACCGGGATTAATAGTCAGATTGATATGATTGAGAGCCGGATCCAGATCCTCCCTATAGCGCATAGTATAGTTGCGCAGCTCAATTTTGCCAAATGTCGGCCAGTTCTCTGGAGGCATCACGCAATTTGAGACATTGGCAATCTCTGACTCAATGGTAGTAAAGCGCCGGAAGACATTAGTGCTGTTGGATATTTTGCGCAGTCTATCGGGAATACCAAACAGATCCTGTGTGTCAGAAACCAGAGCACTGGCCATTAGCTTGTACTGCAGATACTCACCAGATGACACTTTAGAGCCAACAACGTGGAACTGCAAAAGTACCATCCATGTAATCAGCATGTCGCTCGATTTATCCACCAAGGTTCTCAGAATGTTTGACATGTTGTACAAGCCACTGGTCACAGACGATACGCGCTCAGACTCGTCTTTATTAGCAACGTAGAGGCGCATAAAATGGGCTTCTGCGCCAAAGAGTCGGATCATCTGCTTGCCGTTTTCAATAGTATCCATGGCACCATTCTGGTGGGTCTGCACGATATTCTCAATATCCTCCAGGGATTCAATAGCAGGGTCAATAAGAGTGTCCTGCCATGATTCGACCCAGGCAATTAGCGGGATGACAAGAACTAGTTGCGGTGTGTTCCTGGCAATACGATACAGTGACAGGACCGTGCGGACACCGCCACTAAAGTCATACATTAGTAGCATCACAACGCCCGAGTTAAGCGCCAATACACTATCCCCATATGCTTTCGAGATATGCTGCTGAGTGGTGCTGGTGAAAAACGATAGTGGTGCATAGACGATGTTTCGAAGAAAAGCGCGGTTGATTCGAATATCAAATTGCCTGTCAACTACGCCGCTATCGATGTAAGATCTGCCCCGAGAAACAATGCGTCCGATAATATCGCTAGCCATTGTCAGAAAGAGATAATGGAGCATGCTTTTGGTGTCGCTGTGCACTACGCCGTTGTCTGTTTTTAGCGCGGCCAGCACGTACCCGTCCATAATAAAGCTCGTAATTGGTTCGACAATACCAGCTAGCGTAACCACTGCCAACACTGGCCAGCCGCAAACACGTGCAGTGTACTTGAGATTATCTACAAGCGGCCATTTGCGCAGCTTCTCTTCATTGTCGCAGGAAGAGAGTTTCGGCTCGAGCGAATCGCTTTCTGATGATCCTGAGTCAGAAGGATCCAATGGCGTGCCAACATCAGCGGGTGTGGTAGTAGAATCAGCGGGTGGTCCAGACCGCGGACGGAACTGCCGTGGTGTCTGCTTTGACACGACTGCCCTACCATCGTCTAGCGTAACGACCTGGTGCGAAAACGGAACAATGTGCAGAGCATGAGTGGATATGATACGAAGCTTTCCCGCCAGCATCCCCGAATCGAGAATAACGTGCTCAAGAATATGGCGCCGGACATGAGCGTCCACAGCAGAAAGTGGGTCGTCTAACACGTAGATATCCGCCTGTGAGTACAGCGTACGAGCCAGTGCAAGTCGGGCTCGCTGTCCACCGGAGATGTTTATCCCGCGTTCGCCAATCACTGTCATGTCGCCAGCTGGCCACGCAGCCAAATCATCAACAAAAGCACAGGCATGAATGACCTTCTGGTAGAGGGCCTCTTCAAATTTGCGACCAAAGAGAATGTTTGCACGCAACGAGTCGTTCATAATCCAAGGCGACTGCTCAAGATAAGCAATTGATCCGAGTGTCTTACCAGTACCGCCCAGCATCTCCACTTCACCACAAATCGACAATAAAAGCGAGGATTTGCCTGATCCGGATTTCCCAACAACTGCAACCAGCTCTCCATCACCTATGCAAAGTGAAATATCCTTGAGCACAGGCTCATCTGCCTTTTTATTCCACGTAAAGCTGGATCCACTTATAGTCACCGATGGTTGTGCTCCTGCTGGTAAATTTGTCGACCACGCAACAGTATTGACAAAATCACCTTTGAGAAAACGCTCGACTGCTTGGTAACGTCTTAATAATGTCCGTAACTGTCGGACGCTGTAGAAAACAGAGTTCACGTCGCTGCGCATATGTTCAGCTAATCCGTTAATCCGAAAGAGATCAGCATTGGTGATTGGTTTTGTCGAATCTTCGTTGGTCAGTGCGTAGGCGTAGACGAGCAGCCCTGCTGACACCTGTGAGGATATCATCTCTACTGAATCAATAATAAACCAAATGGCTTGAACAACCCACGCATACCATGGAAGCATTGGTCCACTATGCTTTCGTTCCTGCAGTGCTTTGTCTGTGTACATGCGTTCCCATCCAAAAAGTTTGACTGTCTGAATCTTTCCCGCAATATTGTACAATGAGCCGTTACCGCCATAGTATATTTCACGGTTGCGCCAATCGCTCCTATGGCCCATCAACCGCTGGAAACCTATCCGCAGTAATGTGTTAGCCCAGGACACACAGAACGGAACTGCCGCCAACCACCCTACCTGCCGATATATTGACCGCGCACTTGCCAGCACCATGAATATCCTGACAACTGTCGATTGCATGCTGCGCATACCGCTGATAAGCGGGGCTGCGATATGTGTATTGGTATGCAGCGCACCGACCTTTCGCAGCCCCGTATTGGTCAGAGGCAACCGCAAAAACTCAAGCTCAAGAGCACTTCCAACTCTTGACCACCCTGAGCTAGTATAACTGGAAGCATTTTTCATCTGCCTCTGAGCCACCTTTAATACCACAAGCAACAGCGCTGCGCCATACCCCTGGTACCACATGTGGCCTGCAGGATTGTCAAGGCAATGTAGCACATACGCATCCAGCATAATATTTGCCACGCTCATCGCTTGGATTAACGAATCCACAATGTATAATGGAATCAATGTAGGCCAGACCATCCGAAAAATAGCACGGAGTAGAAAGAATGGTTCGTTGACATCATATGTTAACTCACGACTGGCACTTTTTAGACTTTTGTTTTCTGAAAGTTTTGGAATGTCATCGAGCTTCAAATCACTCTTTTTTTGTTGTTGGAGGATGCTGCGCTCCTGTCTAAAAAGCATTCGGTTCAGAAATGGTCCGAAAAACGCCCGAAACTGCGTCTGTAGGGTTTTAAGCGAAACCCGCAGCCAAGTAATAGCTTTTATTGGCCTGGACATCTCTATACGCCCAATATAACGCAGGGGTAAGGACACAGCAATAAATGTAGCAATGGCCATGAAGTCTGACCAGTACCCTCTTTCCTCAGATGATAAGCCAACAGTGGTCGGCGCATTGTCCATCGCGAGTGATTCAAGCTTTAATACGCGCACAAACACAATGGAGGAAAACGCAAAAAACACCATTTGCGGAATCATCTGCCATGTCGATGATGTCCACAAATTGCTGCTGATATGATCCATATTTAATGCGATAAGAGAAATAGAGGACCAACTGATGAAGTGAAGCAGAGGAAGGGAATTGGTTACCCAGTATAGTTTTTTTCCAAAAAAAAAAATATGGTGACAAAATGGCTTGTTTAAAACCAAAAAGCTTTTCGCGTCAGCATAATGTTGCTGCTGCGGTTCTAAGATTCAGGCAGAAAAAAATTATGGATTGCTTTGTTGCATCTTTCGACTTTCTGAACATTAGTGCTGCGGATTTGGGGGAAGGGTGCAGCTGAGCGTTTTCTGCAAGATTATCCCGCACTCAACATTGTCTCTGTGAACTGGCCAGAACCAGCAGCAGGAAAAAGCTGCGAATGTTACTTCAATCTGCAGCCGCAGCAATGTCTAAACTTCTCTCTTGCCCATAAAATGATTGTCCGTGTCTAATAGGTGCAGCTTGAGCCGCAGTCTCCCTCCTCTTGCAGAAACATTGGCTGTGTAATGTTTATAGTGTTTGCTGATTTCACTTTTTCCATATTCTCGCTTCTCTGTAAACCACTAGTGACGTCAGAAGAACAAGTGCAGCACATCATAGAATATGTCTGCCGGATACTGCACTATTTATTTGAAGAGCTCTGACGACAAACTTAACAATAACTTACACCTGTTACCTTGTTCAGTTGATTATGATGGTTCGGCCAAAACACACTCATACTTTGTACCGGTCAGGAAAGAAGACGACACATATGAAGCTAACTTTCGAGGTCGTCGGTTATGTGGACGCAAAGTTGAATTGTCTGAAATGTACGCAGGACATGTACTTGGCTCAGTTATGGCCTCGCAGAATGTAGAGCAGAATAATGCGTTTGAGGAAAAGTTCTCAGAGCTTCAATGCGCAGAAGATCTGGAATTGCACACTATTGAAGGATTTGAAGATCTTATTATCTGGGATCATGACAGATTACCATTGGCTTCTGACGATGATTTTATTAGCTCACTTGCCTGGCTCGATCTGTCTACTAGCATACATGCCGATTGCTCAACTGTAATTCCTGAAAATAACGACAGCACCGCCGTCTCTGCTGATGACCACACCAGTTCTAGCAATGGCGACGTAAAAGGAGAATAGCTTTGTACTGTTTAATTTTTTTTGCTTCTCTTAAAGTTTTATGGCAGTAGTCGTGTGACTTGCTCTGCAGATAAATTAACATGAGGTCCAATACATATGCCATTATCCATCTGTGATCATGTGCAATAATTTGGAGGAATTGTATGTGCTTGGTACACATGTGTAAGTGCTGTGGTCCATTTGACCACGCATCTGACTGGAGATGGGAGAATACCCTGTCTTTGTCTTCAAAATATTGCACTATTATGTTGTTGGTGAAAATTACACCACCAGTTCCGCATGTGTTTTTGTTTACATAAACTCGGCTGATCGCTTATCTGTTTCTAGATACCCCCACCAATTGTGTTGAACCACAAAAGGTGCATCGCTACTGAGAAAGAAAAAAAAAACGTCATTTGCTATTGCAAAATAATTTCTATGCGTAAGTTCACGATGCTTTAGCACACTCTATACATTTTTAAAATCTTTAAAAAAAAAAAACTATTTACAGATGTTTCTCCTCGACTATCATTTGCAGTACCTCACGCGCCCATCATTTGGGGATACTCCACGCGCTTATCATAAGAAAAAATACATATATTTTGCAGCATCCTGCTTAAAATAATTTCAAGAGGTGGCGTGGATATTAGCATACCAAAACACAAGGTAAATCTTGTGTTAAAAAATGGGGGAGCGGGGATGATTGCCAAATGTGATATCCGATCTTACAATGTATTAGTATTCTTGAAAAAGCAAATGCTTTAACAGAACACAAAATATCAAAAACTATTTAAACAATAGTACTTTTTTGAAAGAATTTTATCATGGTCGACTAAGAGTCGTTTCTTCAAAACCTAAAGATTTTTTCCTCAATATTTCTCTATTCGCTAATAAATATCGCATTATACTATTTCGTCCTTAAAACATATTGTAAGTGGCTATAATTTATCTTTCTACCACCTTGATTTCTTCGTGTTTGTTCAGATATTAAGGTTAATACTCGGCAAGAGGCGCTTGCAGTGCCACCAAGCAAGCCAATTGCTAATAATATTCTAGCATGATAACAGATTAATATACTGCCATGCATTGCTACTGCCCTTCCCCTCTCTCTGTGCTCATTGCTGAGATTCAGATGACTTTATGTCTGCCCAAACCTCTCCCTTTTTTCACTTATGACATATTTCTTTTGGCTGATACCTGCTAGTTAGTGGTGGTCAGCTGCATAAAATATTCAGCCGCTCCCCCCCCCCTGACATGTTTTTTTTTTCACAAATCATGCAGACATTGATAGTCCGGGAAAATCAATTTCACCATGCATCCTTTATTACCGACAATGCTGTACAACTTGCTAGTCTATGAAAAAATAATCGACTCGTTACCTCTTATGTGACGCTTTCTTCACTATTGCTTGTTATTGGGAATATAGTACACTGTTTATTGGTCTTTTTTTCCACAATTACGGAATATACTGGTTATTATTTTTTTTATTGTAGTAACATGCTTTATTGACTAAACAATTTTGCATCACTTGTAAAAAAACCCCCTATCGTTTATCTTTTAATTGCTAAATAATAGATACGCTATAGCCAACACCCTGTCGTGAATTTCTCTATCAACACGTAGACGAGAATGAAAGTGCTGCGAACACTTATCGTGTCTGTAGCAGCACTAATAACTTTGGGTGTGAATGCCTCTCCAGCATCACTGTCAAGGCGATTTGGAAAGGGTGGTGATATTATTCGAGGTGTTAACCTTGGAGGTTTATTTGTGCTAGAACCCTGGATCAATCCATCACTTTTCAAGCAATGGGAAGGAGATAACAGACAGGTTGTAGACGAATGGTCATATTGTCAGGCACTCGGCAAACAGGAATGTCTTTCGAGACTTCAGAAGCATTGGGCTACTTGGGTAACTGAAGACGATATTAAAACTCTAGCATCGCTTGGATTAAATCATATTCGCATTCCAATTGGATATTGGGCTTTCACAATTAAGGACGATGAACCTTATGTTCAGGGTCAGATACCATATCTAGAGAATATTATTGGATGGATTGGAAAATATAATATGAATGCTGTCATTGACCTGCATGGCGTGCCTGGGTCACAGAATGGATTTGATAACTCTGGAAAATTTGGCGGAATTCATTGGCAAGATACACAGGAAAACATTGACCGCTCAATAACTGCTGTGGAAGGAATTGCGAGAATAGCAGAAAAGTACTCTGATATTGTTGATGCTATTCAAGTTGTCAATGAACCAGCTAATTGGGGACTATCAAAAGATGGTATAATAGATTTTTACAAAAACTCTTACACGAGCTTTCGTCGCATTGCACCAAACACCATTATGATTATTCACGATGCTTTTCTTGCACCTTCCGAATGGGAAAGTTTCAATATTCGAGGATGGGACAATGTTATTTTAGATACTCACAACTATCATGTATTTGTTAAAGACCGTTTGACTTTAGATCGTGAAGGTCACTTAACCGCCACTTGTCAGGATGCTGCCAATGTACGTAACTTTAATACTCATTTGTGGACTGTCACTGGTGAATGGTCACTTGCTGTGACAGATTGCGCCAGGTGGCTTAATGGTCTCGACAAAGGTGCTCGCTGGGATGGATCACTTGAATGGGAAATGAATGGTCCAGTATACTCTGGTGCCACATGCGCTGGACAAAACTCCATTTCTGCATGGGATGAACAGACACGTACATTCTTTAGACAGTTTGCTGAGGCGCAGATGGATGCTTACGAGGCTGGAAGCGGTTGGTTCTTTTGGAACTTTAAGACGGAAGAAGCTGATGATTGGAACTACATAAAGTTGGCGCAGAATGGAATTATTCCAAACCCACCTACAAATCGAGAGTATTCTCGGTACTCGCTTGACGGTGACCACTGGAATATTAAGATTCGCTCGCCATGGTGCCATGAGTGAACTGGTTGTGGCTTATATCACCTTTCTCCCTCTTGCTACACATTTTTTTTTTTTGGCGTTAACCTCTAGATTTCTTGCTCCTCAAACAACACTTTGCAGGAATATTGTTGCTTTTTTTTTTTTCTATCCAGCAAATTTAAATTTATATTATGTCCACAATATGCAAACTCAATAGATTTCAGCAACTGCAGTCATTGTTTGTCGATCGGCAAAAAAAGAAGCGGAATATCTTACTGGAAAATCAACTAGAGCAACCATTAATTGAGACGGTCCAAAAAAAAATGTACAATCCCGCACTCAGTTCACTCTACTTTTTTAAAATGCCACTTATGACTAAGGCAACTTAATGAGCCAAGTTGATATCGGGATTAAAGGGCACTTGCTACCACTAATTACTTGGAAAGCGCCATCTGCCCAACTGCATTTTTGGATACAAACAAAAATATGGCCAATGACATAAAAGACTAGAAACTGAGACCGTTAAAACCGGTTTATTATTTTTATTCTGTGAGAAGATGGTCCCCAAAGCAGTATTTTGTTGTCCTTGCTCAAAACAATGTTTGTTTCATTCACAGACACTGACAATTCCTCTTTTTTCGTCTGTCACTGCGAATTTTTTTCTCAGCCTCCAGCATACAGCGCCTCCTGATAACCCTTGGCGCATGGAATGACAGCGCATATAAACAGAAGCGATAAAGGAGGGACGCTTTCCTAACCATCCTGCTTTCCTCATATTCATTGGAGCGGCGTAATCCCAGGCATTTATTCTTTTGTATTTCAAAGCTGCTATTCGTCACCCCGCTCTATAAACCGTCGTTGCACTTAAACTATCTTCTCTGTGTTAAATACTTACCCCCTCCATCACCCTACGCTAATTTTATTTCTTGTCAAGTGAATATGATTGTAAGACAGTTTTCTTCAGTAGTACTGGCGCTTTTTGCAGGTCTTATCAGTGTACCATATGCAGCAGCAGCACCGACAAATGCTTGTCGAGCTGTAGAACCCATACGTGGAGTCAATCTAGGAGGACTTTTCGTACTTGAGCCATGGATAACTCCTTCATTGTTTGAACAGTGGGCGACATCTCCTAACTCTACTGTAGTCGATGAGTGGAACTACTGTACTGTACTAGGCAAGCAAGAGTGCCAAGCACGTCTAAACAGACACTGGGGTTCTTTTGTACAGGAAACAGACATTTCTATATTGGCTAGTCAGCATATCAATACGCTGCGAATTCCAATCGGCTATTGGGCGCTGGCGCCAGACCCTTCTGAGCCTTATGTGCAGGGCCAGATTCCTTATTTAAGGCAAATTCTTGAATGGGCTTCTAAATATGGTATGCGTACTATTCTTGACCTACATGGGGCGCCAGGATCACAGAATGGATTCGATAACTCTGGACTTCGTGGTGACATTAACTGGACAAAAAGACCAGACGATATCAAAAAAACACTAGACTCATTAGCTGTTCTTGCACACATTGCTAATGATCATCCGTCGGTAGTAGGCGTGCAGGCGCTCAATGAACCGGCAAACTGGGGTGTTCCTAAAGACACTATTATTCAGTTCTACATTCAGGTATACAATGTTATCAAGTCAATTGCACCACGGGTTACAGTTGTCTACCACGATGCGTTCCTTCCTGATTCTGAGTGGAATGATATAGTACCACGTAATCTGACTGATTCCATCCTCGATACGCACATTTACCATGTATTTGTCGACGATGTCCTGGAGCTTTCTGACAACAAGCATATATCCAAGGCTTGTGACGATGGAAAGATGATTGCCAAGTTTAACACACGTACTCGCACCATATGTGGAGAATTCAGCCTTGCAACAACAGACTGCGCTAGATGGTTAAATGGCTTTCAGCGTGGTGCAAGATGGGATGCTACCTATCTCAATACAGAACCATATGTACCTGGTGCAACATGTCAGGGTCAAGAAGATATACGTAATTGGGATGCTAATAAGCGTGAGTATATGAAGAGGTTCGCTATGGCTCAGTTCCAGGCTTATGAAATGGGCACTGGCTGGATATTTTGGAATTTCAAGACAGAAAACGCCGATGCTTGGAACTATATCAAGCTTTCTCAAAATGGCATTATACCGAATCCCCCAAATGGTGGCAGCTTTGGAATATGTCCCACATAGGTATATTTCCTTTTAAAATATCATAAAAAAATAGTCCCGGAGTCTGTCTGCTTTAAGTTGTTCTGGGTTTCGTTAGTGCTTTTATTTTATTTCTAGGTGCCTATTGCAACATAGCCAATAATAAAATTATTTTGTTTTTTAAAATTATTAATTGTAGATGTCATGTACTTGCAACAGGTTGCTTCTTAAGCAAAATATTGTGGTATGATGGATTGCCGTCTGCAGGTAATATAGATGATTAGGAATTAGGGCTGACCAAAAAGAAGCAAAGCAATTAAACAGAACCCTACTTCTCTCCTTGTTTAACTATTTTTCTTGTTTGTATTGCTGCTTTTTTTTACGTTGTCATCATACCCTCTATTCGCATATTTCTTTCTCAACATGTCAGTTTGCCTGAGCCAGCTGGCTTATATAATGGTGCCAATTTGAACACACGCAGCAAGGGTCATATGAGTGAATCAGCAGGTGTTTAGTGTTTTTGGCGGTACAGCATTAGACCTTGAAGTAGAAGGGCTTGTGGTTGCAGAATTTATAATCAAAAATAATCTGCACAGGGATGATAACAGGGTACTGGCTATGGCGGCACCAATCGACGCTGAGGCCGAAGCTGAAATGACTAATAATATTGATTTCACTGTGTAGACTATGGAGCATCTATGGGGTTTTGATTCTATTATTGATAAGGCATATGCTGGCAAATCTGCTGTTGTCGAACTAGACTTTATGTTGAAGAGTTTTATTATTATAACCTATATAAATCTATTAACTTCTATAACGTGCAAAGTATTCTAACAAGATATAAAGGAATTAACAAAACACTTTATTATAAGAGAATATATTGCCTAGCTCTTTGTTTCATTAAAGCTCTATTATCTCTAGCAAGCTAGGTAATGATATTACAAAGACTTAGGGCGGCTATTATGTATAAATCTTGTGTTAGTAAGATAAAAAAAAAGTGCTAACCGCAACTTTAAGCCCGGATTTGATATAATGTAGACATCTGCGATGATCTGATAGGCTAATACAACACCCTAAAAAGCACAGGTGCTCCACGTTAGATGTCCGATGGAGTCTGTAGGTGGACGCTGTTTGGTCTAAGCCAGCTATTGATCTTTTTTTTTCTTGAATACGCTTGAGCATATAACAGGCAAATCCCCCGTGTATACTGCTTATACGGAAGCCTTAACAGTGCAGTATCCCGACGTGTTACATGCGATATGTATATAGTATAAATTAATGAACAAATGGTTGAGCTACTGTTATACCAACCATGCAAATTATTTTATTTTTCGAATGCTTTGGTATTCACATTTCTCACTTTAGAGCATTTAAGGACAATGAAAGTTTGTGGTGGTGAAAAAGAGAAAAGGTAAAAAAATAGGGAGGTTTTGTATGATCTGAGGAAAATACGCTACAACCGCAATTATTGAGCTTGCTGGTAAACACCACCTTTAAATCGTTTGTTGTACGCGCAGAATTTGAGTTGGGAATAGAAGAATGTAAGGATGGGTGGCAAACGCTGCTTTTTAATCTCTGGCAAGGCTTGCGAAATGTATCAAGCCTACTTTTTTTCACCACCACAATGAAGGGATTTAGAGTATATTTTTGCAGAGCATCGCGACCTATAACATTATACTCGTTTCAACTATCTCATTTATTATTGGAGGAAGGGAGAGTTTAGGTCTTTGACACTGCGCCTCATACCATTGTTCAACGATAGTATTACAGCTACAAAATATGGAATACCTTCAGCATTGTCTCATACGGTCTTGGCGACATGAAAACAAGAATCAAGCCCTTCGTTCCCTCTTTCTTTGCTGGTTTTACTCGTCCTGTTTCTTGGCAAATGCCAACAAAAAAAAAACGTGCGAATTGTTGTTTCCCAGGATTACTTTGTCTTTTATCTTTGCATTACTATTTTATCGACCTTC
This sequence comes from Coemansia reversa NRRL 1564, assembly GCA_002705745.1. Lineage (NCBI taxonomy): Eukaryota > Fungi > Kickxellomycota > Kickxellomycetes > Kickxellales > Kickxellaceae > Coemansia > Coemansia reversa. The sequence continues at coordinate 372,365 of KZ303498.1, forward strand.
CTTTGCTTTATCTACACCACATATTAGATTTTCCTCATAGCCACCATATCAGTTAGAATATTCCTCCTCCTCCTTTTTTTTTTTGTTATTTCAAACCGGCCTTAGATAAACAAAGGTGTGAGACGCTGGTCGTTTTGTGGGCTTTGTCCTTTTTTGTTTTATTCAGTAACTGATGCGACTCTGGCAGGCAGTGTATCTGGCTGTACATGCCGCGGTGCCTATCAACATTGCGGCAGGCGAGCCTGTATACCAGCCTCTGCATGTAAACCAGCAGATCCAAGGTCCACTAATACCGTATACTAATGGTTTGTCGCCATCTCTAGAAGCTATTCGGCCTCAGATAGTCCATGAACCACAGCAGATAATACAGTCAGCAAACCCTAGCGCGATGATGCAGATTTTGAGCAACCATTTGTCTTCTTCACACTCACCAGTACTTGCGCATCATAAAGGCAGATTAAACACTGACAGTCACCAGTCGTTGCCACAGCCTGGGAATAATGACAAGACATTCCAGGACAGTAACAATTGGGATGAGCCTGATGCTGTTTTGAAGCAGTATGGTGGCGGCAGCAATGCCCTCGTCTATGCTGAAGCGCCAATGGGTAAAGTGAGAAATGCGCAGCGTCGGCCAGTGCTGCAGTTAAATAGCGATAGAGGAATGTTAGCGGCTGATAGCTGGCCCATTATTGTTGACAGCCTCGATGCAGCTGCTCCAGAAAGTCAAGAATCAAAAGCCATTACTTCTGTAAACTTGGCGGCGCAGCCAAAACGAGTTATTCGCCAACTGCCTTTATCCAGTCACAGAAAACGTAAGTGCAAGAAAGCGTTATCTCCAACTATCACCAGTGAAACTGGAATTGACAGTGCTGTCAGCATAAGCCAGCCCAACATGACACCTGCGATAGATTCTATTATATTGTCGACTCCTATGTCTGCTTCACCGCTGATTAGCAGTTATGTCGATAAGACTTCAGCAGAGGCAAACACACAAAACATTATTCGCGTCACCAACCCGGCGATTCCGCCAGCGGGTTATCCTGGGACGTCGCAGAATAGTTTATCTAATATTAGGAACAACCCAAACGGCGGTGCAAACACGAGATACCGCGGGAATAGAATTGTGCATGGTGTGAACATTGGTGGATTTTTGGTGCCTGAGTTTTGGATCACACCGTCACTGATCGCCAACATTCCGGACCCAAAGCCAGTAGACTACTTGCAATTGTGCAAGCGCCTTGGACAGGAGGAAACCTTAAGTTTAATGCGCATTCATTGGGAAAATTGGGTGAGTGAGTCCGAAGTTCAGCGACTAGCCGGCGCAGGTCTTACACATCTGCGTATTCCAGTAGGGCATTGGGAATTTGTGGATTCTGGAGAGGGCTACGTGGGCGGAGGTCTACCTTACTTTAAGCGACTAGTATACTGGGCCAACAAGTACGGTTTGCGTGTAATACCCGATATGCACACTGCACCAGGTAGCCAGAATGGGTTTGATAACTCAGGGACGGCTGGCGGTGTAAACTGGACCAATGACCCCAACAATGTGGAGCTTTCCAAGCGAGCACTCCAAGGCATGCTAAAGTTTCTTGCTAGCGATCCCGTATTACTTGCTACTGTTGATGGAGTGGACTTGCTTAACGAGCCGATGATAGATGCCTTGGATTTTCAGAAACTTTGGGAATATGACACGGTGGGCTACACTTTAGTCTCCACCCTTCTTAAGAAAACGCCACCAGTAGTATCGATTATAGACCGTGGATTTAAGGATTACAGTTGGTGGAAGCCGCGCTGGCCTAATGAATGGAACTCCAAGAATATAGACGCCTGGCTTGACGCTCATCTGTACCATGTATTTGACCATAATATAGATAACTGGTCGCTAGAGCAGCATCTCAACCTAGTCTGTCAAAATGGCCGTGATCTCCATGCCAGCTCCTCATATTTTCCAATAATTGTTGGTGAGTGGTCTTTGGCTTTACCACAAAATGCGCTAAATGGAAGAGAAAATGAGGCCCGACGTAAGTTTGCCGAAGCACAACTGGATGCCTATGAACAAGGCGGTGCAGGGTGGGTGTTTTGGTGCTTCAAGACTGAAAACTCACCCGAGTGGTCTTTTCTTGATGCACTTGATCGTTCATGGATTCCCCAACCCCTTTCAAGCCGCAATTTTCCTTCTTCTTGTTAGCAAAGCATGCATATGTTTTTTATTTGCTTCATATTATATAGATTTAATAGTAATTACAGTCTTTATACAAATGATATTCTGTTGGCCATACTGGCTGTATCATAAATGTAACTGTTAAAGTCATTTTGTCTGCTTAGGCAAATAGCGCGTCGTTAATATTTTGCCTTGTTATATACTTGCAATGCAAACAATTTGTCAGTAGCATTATATAGTCTTACACATAGCAATAACCAGTTGTCGTTGGCAAATTCCGCGGGTCGGCAAGTATTCAATTAAAAGATGGGCCTCAATTGAAACGACATGTCTAAAATTTTATAAATGCTGCATAAATGTTTTGGTGTTTTCAAATATAAGGTTCTGCAATTGTTTTAGAAAATTATATAGTTTTCTAAGAAAAAGCAGCAATAGCTATTAAAACTATATTTTCTGCTGCTGTGCAAGCATAAATATATTAGTTATATTTTTGTAGTATACTGTTCTAAAAAGTTAGAAAAAAAATTATCACAGAAATTTACCACCCCATCTGTTTCAATCATGGCCTCTCTTACCCAGCTTTCAAATTATGAAAAACGTATTATAATTTTCTTTTGCCATTTAGAATACAAAAAACGTAAACTTATAATAAAAACTATGCGTAGGGTATTAGGTGACCAGGCGCCTTCAAAATCAACAATTTATTATTGGGTTTGTCGCTTTCGGACAGAACATTATTCATTTGAAGATGAAACTAAATCAACTAGGCCTTAATTGGAGATTTCAGATCTTTATGCTGATGACATTCACAGAGTAATAAAGGACAGCCCAATTATTCATACACAGGAGCTAGCACACATGTGTGGTTGTTTGTCAAGAACAATGAAAAATAACATGATACATGAATTGGGATACAGAATGGTTTAGTGTAGATGGGTACCTCACTTACTGAGAGATCATCAAAAAAATGAACGACTTGCTTTTTGTAAAAAATTTCTTAAGATGTACCCAACTATAAAGACTAATAGTATATATAATATTGTTACCTGTGATGAATCTTATATACACCTTTATTCAAACAGTAAGGGGTCTGATGCAAAACAATGGGTACTAGATGATCAGATACCAGAAGATCAGATCAGACTTACTTTCACATGTAAAAAATTTCTGGCTCCAATTTTCTTCTCTCGAAAGGGAATTATCCATTCTGACTTGAACACTGAACAGCATACTGTAAACAGTACATATTATATTGAACATGGTTTAAAACCAATGGCTGATGAATGGATCAAAACACATCCAAATTCAGGTCTGAAATATCTGAGGTTATACCAGGACAATGCACCAGCTCATACATCCAAACTTACCAAAAAAAAATTTGATGAAAGTAAAATAAAACTATTAAAGCGCCTCCATATTTACCTTATCTTGCTCCATGTGACTTTTGGTTATTTCCACTGTTGCGAGACCGGGGATGGGTTGGCACCCACCCCAGGCCACCCGGGAGGATGCCAGGCCTGCTCAGGGGCATGTACACCCCTAAGCATGGCCCAATGACACCCCTGCAGATCCATCACAGATGGGGGGGGGGTGTAATGCACCCCACCTCGCAGGCAATTTGGAATGCCTTTGCTTTTAGGAACCCTGTTCACCTGGAACACCAGAGTCCTACAGCTGCCTCTAGTGAGAGCAGCGAAATGACACCAAGTAGTTGTTTTACTTTTTCTTATAACCCAAGGTCCTCCCACCAACAAAAGAGGGAGGAACCTTAGCTAATAATACACTTTATATTTCTCTACTTATTTATTGGCTTCTTAGTCAAGCTCCCCCTTTTTCAACACCACACATCAAGAATAGGCTATGTAAGAGAAAGTTTGAGGATCTGGAAGAGGTAAAATTGGCTTGGCAAGATGAGCTGGATTCTTTAACAATGAGTAACTTTAAGAGATGTTTTAAAACATGGATCAAGAGATGCAAAAGAGTGTTTTCTAATGGTGGTGATTATTACTAGTTTTATTTTAGTTATAACATTTTTTCTAAAACATAATCATTTACTTATAAAGTAAGCCCTACTGTATTTTACAATGACAGCAAAATACAAAAAATAGAACAGCTTTAAATCAACTACACTCTGAACGGAAAAATATATTTAATAATATTTAAGTCTAAGAATTTGAAGCAAAACCAGTACTAAATTTTTTATTTTTTTATTGTAAATATATGGTACCTGTTCAGAAAAGCACCAATTATGCATTTTGCACATTTCAAGAATAATAATAATAATAATAATAAAAGCTTAAAACATGTGTTTATTGGTAATAAAAATCAAAAGAAAAGTGACAACTATAGAGTCGGCTTATTCAACTACCTGAAAGCAGACAAACCAGTGACTATTAATCTAAATACATTAAACAAATTTTGTTTAATATAGTTGAAAATAAAAATGTGTTAAAAAATATTTATAGTTGAAATAGTGGAGTACATCTAGACAACCTGTTGTTTGCAATGTCGCAGATTAGATCTGCGATCATTACTAACAATGTTGATCGGGCTTCCCCACAGCCCGATCTCTTTATAATAACATTTAGGACGGGTTCCTTGTGGAAACTGGGTTCTTTTCTTTTATAATAGTTGTTTCTACAAATATACACTTGTAGTCAGTGACTTGTTGAAAGCGGGAATTAAAACGCTAAGGAAATTGACTATACAAACAGAATAGTCTACATTTTTTTCACTGAACTACTTTTAGTTACTGATTGAATTGTTTGTTTGTTCCGGAACAATGACAAGTGGTACTCCAAAAAAGAAGTCAAGCCGCCGCTCAGGTAAACTCCCTGAGCCACTGAGCTCAAGCAGTATGGACTTGCAGGACAACCCATCAACATTGGATGTTTCATCAGTTTGTGAGGTTGCCGAAACGCAGTTTGTAGACGCAGA
>KZ303498.1:381931-403070 GCA_002705745.1 Coemansia reversa NRRL 1564
CCACCAATAGATCATTATGAGGTGGACCGCATTCTAGCGCATAGGCGCAATGGCAAGGCAATGCAGTTTAAAGTGCATTGGCATGGATTCCCCAGCCGTGAAGACACTTGGGAATCAATTAGTGCTTTCCCAGATCCTGAGTTACTCACGGGTTATGCGAGCACTCTCGGGAGTCTCCGCTCAGCTAACGCTGTTAGGAAAGCAGTAGGTATGCCTCCCCAGAGGGCCAGGGACCTGCAACCCCGCCGTGGCTAGGGTACGCAGGGGATGATGTTGTTTGCAATGTCGCAGATTAGATCTGCGATCATTACTAACAATGTTGATCGGGCTTCCCCACAGCCCGATCTCTTTATAATAACATTTAGGACGGGTTCCTTGTGGAAACCGGGTTCTTTTCTTTTATAATAGTTGTTTCTACAAATATACACTTGTAGTCAGTGACTTGTTGAAAGCGGGAATTAAAACGCTAAGGAAATTGACTATACAAACAGAATAGTCTACACAACCACAGCTTAAGATGATGTCCCTAAATTTAAAATTTATTTAGTCTATTTTCTGCCACTACAACATCCAACCGCTTTCACTCTTGTTTAAAAGCATTATCATCTTTTCTAATATTAAAAGCTCTATTGGTAATACCAGCTCTCATTAAATATATAATAACTATCGATTTTATGTTTCCAATCAACTTGAGTTTCACTAATTGCCTGAAAATCAAGCACATCAATTTGATCAACTTGAGTTTCACTAATTGCCTGAAAATCAAGCACATCAATTTGATCAACTTGAGTTTCACTAATTGCCTGAAAATCAAGCACATCAATTTGATCAACTTGATGTTCCTTACGTAACTTCTCTAAAACAATATCAACTGTATCTTCAGAGGTAACCTCTAATTCCATATTGTGTGCTGTTAATTTGGTGAAAGGAATCTTTAGTTTTTTAAAATTTTCGTGGATGTTAATATCCTTAGGAACTCTGCCCTTAAACGGTGAAGGACGACAGTACTTTTGTTTAATTACAATAACTTGAGGAACCTCGGATGTATTACCATCTACAGTTTCGGAACCACAAATAAATCCGACTACAAATTTATCTTCATACTTTTGTAACCCAAGGATACTAATATCTTGCCCTTTTACCTTTTTTTCACGTCCAAAACAACCCATTGTTTATAAACAAAAGGGTATAATTTGTAATAGTGGTTTGGGTAAGTATAAACTTGAAAAGGTTGGAATAAGGGAGAATGGTAAGGAGAAAATAGTAAATCTTGTAAGACGGGCGACATTCCTTTTTATATGGTGAAGATGTATAATAAAATGCACCTATTACTCTTGCAGTCAGAGAGACACACAGCTATAAAAATTGTAAAGCTGAAATATTCTGGTCACTTGAATTTTTTAAAAAGAAAATAGCAGTTTTTTAATTTCATTGTGCAAACATTTCCAAAAATTGTTTTTATTTATATAGTGTCACCAGGGCAGCTTTGTAGCAACGCAGTCATAATTTGCTTTGTGTAAAAAAGCGGAAAACACATCAAGTGACTATGTGACTGCTCATCTGACACTCTGGTGTGATGCGCCTGTATTTTAATTCGTTGAAACAATATATTTAAATTAACAAGAAAACTCATCATCACACTGGCATTATAATACTTTGCTGTAGTAAAGCCTTATAAGCAGAATAGAAAAAACATCTACACAGTGCCATTTTCTAAAGATTAAGCAAGAGTAAAAACACTGTATAGCTATGCTCATTTTAACAGCCAGCAATCACGGGGGCGTTTTTTTTTTCTTCTTTTTTTTGAAAGAAAACTACAAATAGGTGTGGTTGCAAATAAGCCAATGGTACGATACCCAACCTGTTTATAAAAGACTTCAAGTTTTTAAAAAGTAGGGTCTCATTCTTACAACCAAATAGCTCACACACAAAAAATAGCTATTAGTAGCTATTAAAGCATAATTTGTGGTGATGAAGCTCAGCAGCAAATGGATGGTGTCACGAATTATGGCCAAGATGCTGGCATTTTACCTGAGAGGTTTATTATATATGAGGTTAGATGAGCTATACACTACAAAGAAAACAGTTTCCACTAGCAATAGTTTTTCACTGTTTTTTTTAGTGAGAAGTACTAGCTGAAATTCTTTTGGGAATAATTGCAACAGATATTGTGGGCCCGAATAGTTTTTTTTAATTTTTGATTGATAATTACATTATACACAAATACCAATAAAAATAATAATTTTAGTCTCAGTGTTGCATAAGAACAAAGTAGTAACTGCCACGAGTGTAGAGAAGATGCTACAGGTGATAACGAAAACAGTGTAATTTAGAACTAGATATTTTTCTATTATATTTAATGTGAAAATGCGGCTATAGATACCAAAAAAAAATTGTGCAACCAATCCCGCGGAAGCACTTATTAACCATATGCATTATAACATTGTCTTTTTCTAGTATTAAAATCTAGCGTGCATCTGTATACGGGTTCTTGGTGTTAAAAAAATAACCAGTACTTTGATGGTTTCTTTAGCCACTAAAACAGTATTAGTAATTATTTTTTTAATTGGTTTAAAGTAGTAGAAAGTAATAAAATATAACTAGAACTTTCAGACTATACTATATCCTAGGTGGTTGTCTAACCAAACCTTCTTTTTACACAAACCAATCAATTAACTGTAATATGGCTGTATTTACTTAGCTATCATGCATTCACTTATTCTACTTAGCATTATCCATAATCAGTCAGACAAAAGCTAACAAAATGGGTAAATGAGATTATCCTCGTACAAGTTCTAGTCTCGATAAAAACTATTAAACAGGTCTTAGATAAGGCAGTTCATCTGTAGAAGTATTATCATTATCGTCTTCTTCATCATTTGGGGGTTCATAAGGACAAATTACTTGAAATTGAAGGAATGTCACATGTTCTCTTCCATCGAGTTCAGCTATTTTATTTAGCACATCAGAAACAGAATCTCCAGATTCTACAGTTACAGAATCCCAGTTTGCCTTTACTTCAGAAAACCGATCTACCAGATCCTTGACTTTAGTATAGACATTATCATCCTTCTTCCACTCATTTGCAGGTGAATCCGCATCTTCATGTTTTTTTTTAAGAGTCCCGTCGCTCAATTTTACAAAAGTAGCAATAGAAACTTTTTGAAGATCTGATTGCTCGTTGCCATCTGTGGTAGTCATCGTTTTAAACACAAGAGAAAAATTACTAGTGTTAGCTTGATTGAGTGTATATTTGAAGAAAAGTTATACTAAGAAAAATTGATATAAAAATAGTAAACTTTGAAAAAAAAGGTATTGCTTTTATATGGTGTAAAAAATATAATAATTTCTGCCTAGCAGCCTTGAAATAAGAAAGGCAAGCAGATGCAAAAAAAAAAAAGTTAAACTCAGTAAAAGCTGAGCACTTTGTGTGGTTTTTTTTTTTTTTTTTTTTTTTTTTTTAAAAAAAATTTTTTTTTTTTTTTTTTTTGTATGTAAACAAATTTACCAAAGCACCTTTGTAGAGATCATTTTCTTCCTTCTTTTAAAGATGCAAATTCTAAAGCGGCATAAAGTGATGATGTAACAGCTTATTTAAAGTCTGAGTGTAATGCATCAACATTTTTTAATAAACAATAGATTTTATATTTAGAAGGTAATAATGTCAACCCCGGAAAAATCTCGGGACAAAAGAAGAATGCATTGACATACTTGTGGCTGATTGGGAATGTAGAGCAGATCTATATCAAAAATAGGCAAATCTGGCTTACAGGTTTTCAACATAATTTTTACCATTCAATTATGAAATATTATTGAAATACGAGTTTGCTTTAATATGTTTTCTGTAACTCTACCGTAACTGCTTGCAGTATGTTTGCTAGGCAAGACATGTGTTCCAAAAACAATCAGGATCATCTAATCTCAGGATCAAGTGATTGGAGATTTATCACTTTATCAAGAGGATTGGCTGGGAGTTTGATTGAAGAGAGGAAGGGTTTCCGTTTCCTCACCTCCACAAATTGTTTTAGGATTATATTTTGTGAATTAGCTTTATTGCCACAGTGGTCATTTTCGATTGACAGAATGGTACGCACATTGGAAAGCGGAGGACACGTATAAAACACTATACACTACCACTGGCTTTTGAAGAAGAATATAACAGGGACAGAATATTACTTCAAATAAGACTTGTATGAGTTTATGCGCCAAGTGTTTAAATTGGTTTTTTTTTTGTATTATTCCATGTTATGTATGTTATAGGGAGGAACACCACACAAGCCTTATCCTAAGCACGTTTGGTCACCATCAGGAGGATGGTGGGCACAACCACGACAGTGGAAACGTAATACACTTATTGTTGGAGCAGGTACTATAGTTTTTATGGCGTTTATATTCAAGAAATCGGCGGAATTAGAGCAACGCACACTTTATCCACGCGTATGGATACCGTCAATGCTATGGTCAAAGCAATTTAAGAATAAGGATGATCCTAATTTCCAACCGCCAAAGTCACTTTAGCCAGCCAAAAAGATGACTCAAAAGTATCTTAAAGGAAGCCTTGTGTGTCATTTTTTTTTTTTTGAAGAAATATTCATCACCTCCCCCTCCCCAAATTTTTCTTGCACTACTCTTCACTAGGATTTTTTTTTTTTAAAGACGCTTATCTATTCTATATTCAGTACACTTTTTTTTTTTTTTTGTTTTCTAGCGAACAATTGGGTTATTCGTATTTGCTTTTGGCCTATGACAACGCCTGAACTTGTAAGCAAGGCTGAGCAGCTGAGCCTCAGTGACAACCGTAAGTGAATAAAATTTTTTTTGACAATTATAGCCAAGAAAAAAAAGCTTTGCAAGAATCTGTTTGGTAAATAGAATCTGGCTCACAACAACAAACACTAAGACAAGTGTGAACACAATTTGGCGTTGTTGTTTTTTTCTATTTTAACTTGTAGTGATTTACGTGGATGAGACTACGGGCTCTGACGATGCAGGTAATGGCACAAAGGAGGTGCCATACAAAACGGCAGCAGCAGCAGTAGGCGTAATAGCAGGTATGCCTCAGGAGAAACAGGGATCCTTCAAGATAGCAGTCAAGAAAGGAGAGGAGTATGGCGAGATCACCGCTTCTGCGTTGAAGAAAGCAAAGAAGGCTTATGATGTTTCGGTAAAGAAAGCCAAGAAGCAGGCGGATCAGGCAGCAAAGGACAAAGTGCAGCTTGAGAAGAAGGCAGCAGAGGAACAGCAGCGGCTGGAGGAAAGCAAAAAGGTAGTAGTGACGGAAGATAGCAGTCTTCCTAAAGCGAAAACTATCAAGATCTCAGAGGCTGTGGATTATCGCGATCAGCGTGTGCGAGTATTTGGATGGGTCAACCGTCTACGAGTGCAGGGACGCGATATGATGTTTGTGGTGCTGCGCGATGGTACTGGATACCTGCAGAGCATTCTGACTGAGCGGCTGTGTCATACATACGATGCGCTTACGCTGACTTTGGAGTCAACGGTGGCGCTGACTGGAGTGGTACAGGAGGTACCGGCGGGTAAGGAGGCACCAGGTGGGCACGAACTTATTGTGGACTACTGGGAGGTGGTAGGGCGGGCGCCTGGTGGCGACGACGCAGTGACCAACCGTATCAGTTCGGACGCCGATCCATCACTGCTGTACCAGCAGCGGCACTTGGTGATTCGTGGCGACACGGCATCGGCTGTTCTGAAAGTGCGGTCTCGTGTGATGCGAGCATTCCGTGACCACTTTGATAGCAAGGGTTACTTTGAAGTGACGCCACCTTGCATGGTGCAGACGCAAGTGGAGGGCGGCTCAACGCTGTTCTCATTCAATTACTACGGTGAAGAGGCATACCTGACACAGTCATCGCAGTTGTACTTGGAGACCTGTCTACCATCGATGGGTGCAGTGTATACGATGGCCGAGTCGTATCGTGCAGAAAAATCCAGCACGCGTCGCCATTTATCCGAGTACACGCATTGCGAGGCTGAGATTCCTTTCATTTCCTTTGAGGATCTGCTGGATGGCATCGAGGCAATGGTCAAGGATGTTGTTGCGCGAGTATGGGCTGAACCTACCACACGTGCGATGATTGAGCAACTCAACCCGCAGTTCAGTCCGCCAACGGAGCCCTTTGTGCGTATGCGCTATGCAGATGCCATTACATGGCTGAACGAGCATGGAATCAAACGCGAGGAAGATGGAAAGGACTTTGAGTTTGGCGATGACATCCCTGAGGCACCTGAACGTAGGATGACTGATGCCATCAACAAGCCTATTCTGTTGACGCATTTCCCAGGACCGATAAAGGCTTTCTATATGCCGGCCACTAAGGAAGATCCGCGTGTTACAGAGTCTGTAGATTTGTTGATGCCTGGTGTGGGTGAGATTGTCGGTGGTTCTATGCGTATTTGGGATTATGCTGACCTCAAGGCAGCATATGAGCGCGAGGGCTTGGATACAGCACCTTACTATTGGTACTTGGATCAGCGCAAATACGGCTCCTGTCCACATGGTGGGTTTGGACTTGGAGTTGAGCGGTTTCTGGCATGGCTGACTGACCGTTTTACAGTCAAGGAATGCTGCTTGTACCCTCGGTTTGTCGGAAGATGCCAGCCGTGAGAAAAACATATAGTGTCTGTAATGAATTTTGGATTGTTTGGGGGTTTTTTTTACCCTGGTAGAATCTTTTTTTCTTTTCTTAAAGAAGCTGGAACATATACAATTCATTACGATTGGAAATCTTTAAGGGCATTTTTGCGGGCGGCCTTTAGTTCAGCAGATTCGTTCCAAGAATAACCAACTGACGGATGGAAAACTGCATGAGAGCGGGCAATCTCAAAGGCATTTTCAACACGTTTTATGCTGCTTAGCATTCGTGTGGACACAATGGAGTGCAACGAAGGTGCCTCGTAGGCATTGCCGTCAAGAATGTAGTAGGCGGCTATCGGAGTGACCTTTGTAGGACTTGATCGACGGAATTTAGTGATGATGAACAACATTGGTGGCTCCTGATGGGTCACAGCAAACTCCACTCCCACCATATTTTTTAAATCATAGGACCCTTGTTGTAACGCGTTAAACTGCGTTTGCATCTTTAACACAGCATTATTGCTGGATGGGTCCCAGAATGGTGATTGGCTGAAATACTCTAGAACATTTTCAGGTCGCAATCCGCCAAACTGCTACATTGTATAAATAATATGTGCTTTTTATAGGTAGTGGAATAATAAAAAAAATAAGGTCAGGTGTGTGTGTGTGTGCATCCTTGGCCTGTGGTGGGGCGTAGATTATACTAGTTACTTACATATATCCACTGGTCTGAACGCCATTCAATGGCTGTAAGGTCCTTTTCCATTCGTTATGTCTGGGATGTGTTATAAAAAAAAAAGCTTTTGAGGGAGTTGCTGAGAGCTTTGGAATTTATATTATTCTCATCCAGATCGTGCATAGCGCTTTGTCACCTTAGCCTGAACTCAAGAGTGTATGCAACCGGGTCACGTGCCGCCACCAGCATGCGTCATCAGCCCTTGGTTTCTTTTGGTAAGGGAGGTGGAGGAGCGGGCTGGAGTTAAAACCAAAAAGGTTCTAGCAGACACCTTTTCTCAGCTGCACTCTTTATTAATTGCTTTGAAAAATATTCGTTAAAAGGAGAGAAAAAAAAAAAACTCCCACTGCCAGAAACATATACAGTGTAGAGCATAAGCAGCCGAAAGTAGGAGCAACAGAGTGCGCGTTGGCGCGGCTACAGCAACAGATTTAACAAGAAGAAATGGCATTCAGGATTTCGGCAGAATTAGAGGGCCACACAGCAGATGTGCGAGGGCTTGCGGCACAAGGAAGCGACTTGCTCGTGTCAGTGTCGCGGGACGGGACTGGGCGGGTGTGGAAGCGTGAGGGTGCGCAGAAGTTCGGGACGGCAGGGATCCTGATAGGACACAGCGGGTATGTGACGTCGGTGGCGATTGTGCCGAGTACTGCAGAGCACCCACATGGACAGATTGCGACAGGCGGGGCGGACGGTCGCATCTGTGTGTGGGACGCGGAGGACCTGGCAGCACCCACAGCGGTGCTGGAGGGCCACAAGGACAACGTGTGCGCCCTGGCAGCGTCGACGGACGGGAACGTGCTGGTGTCAGGGTCATGGGACGGCACAGCACGCGTGTGGACAGACGGGAAGTGTACACATACATTGACAGGGCACGCAGCGGCGGTATGGGATGTGCTGGTGTTAGCGGACGGCGCAGTGCTAACTGCTTCGGCAGACCGGCAGATCCGGAGGTGGGAGGAAGGAAAGCTGCGGCAGACGTACAGTGGGCACAGCGACTGCGTGCGGGCGCTAGCCGCGTTACCGGGCGGTGGGTTTGCGTCGGCGGCGAACGATAGTACAGTGCGTGAGTGGACGGCGAACGGCACGTGTCGCGCAGTGCTGCAGGGTCACACTTCGTTTGTTTATACATTGGCAACAGCCGCAGACGGGGCGCTGGTGTCGGGTGGCGAGGACCGGGCGGTGCGCGTGTGGCGCGATGGGGCGTTGGTGCACACAATTATGATACCAGCAACGTCGGTGTGGGCCGTGGCTGCGCTGGCCAACGGAGACGTGGCATGTGGCTCCGACGACGGGCGCGTGCGCGTGTTCAGTCGCGATGCGCAACGCACGTCCGATACGGCGCTGGTGGCAGCGTTTGAAAAGGCAAACGCTGGGTTTGCCATCAGCGCTAAGACGCTGGGTGATGTTGAAACGGTGCGGCCCGAGCGGCTAGAGTCGCCGGGTTCGCACGACCAGCAGGTAGTAATGGTGCGTGACGGCAGCGCCGTGTCGGCGCACCAATGGGATGCGCCGCGCGCGCAGTGGCTGTGCGTTGGTCACGTCGTTGATGCTGCCGGCCCGGCGCACAAGCAGAAGTTTGAGGGCCGCGAATACGACTATGTGTTTGACGTGGACATCCAAGAGGGCGCCCCTCCGCTGAAGCTGCCGTACAATGCCACCGAGAACCCCTACACTGCTGCCCGCCGCTTTCTCGAGCGCAATGACTTACCGCTCGAGCATCTGGACACCGTCGCCAACTTTATAATAAAAAACGCTGATGCAGTACAACTGGGTACCGATACCCAACAGGTTGCCGATCCGTTTACCGGCGCCAGCCGCTATGTGCCTGCAGATGCCCCTACAGCAGCGTCTTTTGTTCCACCCGCTGATTTTATTATTAACTGGCAAGCCAACGGCTCTGCCATTATTGCTAAGTTTGTCGAGTTCAACACACTGCTTGCCCAGGCTCCCGCTACCGCAGCTCTGTCGCTTGACGATGACGCTATGCAGATGGTCCGTGCTCTGCAGACCTCTCTTGGAGCTGCTGCGGATCGCGAAGTTAAAGTCTCAGATAACGCATATGCAGCGCTTTTGCAGGCCGCGTTACGCTGGCCCGCTGACCGGCGTTTCCCGGCGCTTGATCTTCTGCGTCTGGCTGTTGCCGCATCGCCGCTGCCTGCCAAGTATCGAACAGACGACGGCAGGGATTTGATTGCCTGCATTGTTGAGGCTTCCGGTATTTTTGAGCTTGCTGCGTCGTCTGATGCGCCGACGCGCACTGCAGAAGTCAACGCGATGATGGGCGTGCGCGCACTGGCGAATGCCTTTGCTACTTCCCCTGGCATTAACGTTGTATGGGCGGCGCGTACCCGCATACTGGACGCGCTGGACGGTGTCTGGGCCCGTGTTGCCAACAAGAACCTCATTGTTGCAATGGCTACACTTTTCCTTAACCTGTCTATTGCGGCTGCACGGATGGGCGACGACGACGACGGGTTGGATATTTTGTCAGCCGCAAGCCGTTTCCTAAATTCCACAGACAACCCAGACGCCCAGTTGCGTCTGGTAAACGTCTTTGGCGTGCTGGCTGCAAAGTTCCAGCTGTGCAAGGACAGTGCCCGTGTACTGGGCGACGAAACTATTGTCATTCTAGGCATCCAAGGAAAGTCAGACGCTGTCAAGAAGGCTGCCCAGGAGGTCGGCGCTTTTCTTTCTGCATAGCCTGTAGTTTTTTCTGGAGGTTGTTTTTTTTTTATTACAGGCATCATAAATAACATCAAGAGAGTGAGAGGCACTGCGAACGTGTCCTAACTAACTGGAAAACGGGCATACTTTATGTACTTGTGGACTCTAGCGTATCTTTGGGACACAGAATTTGTTAATGCTAGCATACTGCCACTGGGACATTAAACAAGTAAACCTTAGCATATTATCACTGGCACATAAAGACTGCGGAATTTAAAGCATATTGGTATTGGCAGAGTCGCGTGTGCGCATACCAAGCAGAATGCGCCAAATGTTCTGCTCACGCTCGCGAGCGGCTCTTCTTTCCTCACGCTCTTCACGCCATCGCTCAGCAAACATCTGCTCCCAGCGTTGCCGCTCAGCACGTTCCTCGCGCCATCGCTGCTGTTCCAGCTCCATCCGCTGCTTCTCAACTTCCACTCGCTGCAACTCTAACCGCACAAATGCCTCCACATGTCGGCTATCAGCACACCTGCTGCTGTCGCCTTGGTTTTGCAACTCTGCTGCCAGTGCAGTGCGAGAATCAATTTGTGGGCTGCTACGCCGCCGCTTGCTTGGCAGTGTGCTGCCTTCTGTTGCTGCAAATGGCGACAGCGAGTGGCTGTGCTGCGGCGTGGCTGTGCACCAGTCAATCACTGCCATTTGCTCCAGTGTGTCACTGTTGCTGCTGCTGCTGCTGCCCTGTGCGTTTTCTGTGCCGCGTGTACTGTAATAAATTTTCTCTGTTGCTGCGCCTGTTAGTAATGCTGATGGCTCTGTAGCACCTACCGACGCTCTGTTGCTTGCAGACAATTCAGCCCTGCTGTCTGTTTGTGCGCTCTTCTGCTGATGTTGCTGCTGTGTCTCAGTCTCTTCTACACAAATTCCATTTCGGATAAAAATATATCTAAATTGAATTAATTTAATGTATGAAGCATTGTTGCTATTTAATATTTGGTTGTGGCGTATACATATACTATCAGTTCCAAAAATGTATTCTCAAAAAATAAACCCGTCCTTATGCGTGTCAGTGCGTAATACTTTTTTTTTTTTTTTTTTTGGATAAATTTGAAAGTATCTGCGTATGTGTTAGTAATATTCAACTTACCATGCGTACGTATTACTGGTGAGAACGTCATTGTCTTTTCGTTCTGTCCAGTCTGAAGTTGAACTACCTGTTGGTCGCTTATATGCCTAATAGCTGTTGAATGCGAATGGAACCTATGCCCTTTTCTAAGTTTTGTTTTGGTCAAACAGCTAATACATGTGTTGTATAGGCTACCATTTTGTCTTCGTTGAAACGCATCCACAGACATCCGCTTCTTACACGAGCTGCAAAAATGTGTCGCTATTGAAAGCCCCCCAAACCCAATACCCGCTGTCTGATTCTGCTGTCTGTTTCCATATGTTGGTGTGCTCCCTCCTGTCTGTGGCGATGCCGTTGAAATTAGATTAGGACCCATTATTGTTGGCGACTGTGTTGCAAATGCCATTGTATTTACAAGTGTTGATGCTGATGCCCTATTGATACGACCGCCTTCGCCACCAAGCAGTTCATTGGCGATATCCGCCGTCATTGCATCCATGTCGTTAAAAAAATACCTTTTTCTTTCCGATAAAAATAATACTTTCTATAATAATCTCCTGAGAATTAACAATATCCAACTAAGCCTCTTGTTTGAGCCTAGAAATAACACAAAGGTAAATTAATATATTCAAGAAATGTCTTGTACTGTACCAGTACTATTTTCACAAAAAAAAAAGAAGAGAAAAACTGGAGCGATAAAATGCTTAAAGCAATAGCTTTAGAGGCTGTAAATTGGAAGAAATTAGAGGGTGTCGAGGCGAAAGCCACAATTTCATTGTGTAGGGATGCTCAGCAAAGCATAAAAAAGAAAATTTTGCTTTTTTTTATCGACTTTATTACTGCTCTGGTAGAAGCAAATAAGAGCAGAAACTTATTGTCGATTGAAATTAGAATAAAGTGATACCGGTGTTTTCTTGGATTATTATATTGCACATCTCACGTATTATATACACATTGCCTACTTCTGTTTAGAACTTTCTTTGCATTTACTACAAAATAAATCTCATGAGCATATCATGCAACCACTAATTGTTTTATTTTCACATGCTTCTGGTGCTGTCAAATTTTTTTTTTTTTAGCAAGTTTATACGCAAAATCATCTCTCTTGTGTACACGCAGAAATTTTGAATTGCAAATGTTTATACATCAAAAATTAAAACAACGCTACTGTAAAGTTGTAGCAAAACAAATGTTGCTATATTATTGATAATGGTTTTTATTTTTTATCTTTTAGGTGTTTATATTTTTATTAGAAACAAATTGAATGTTATCATGTAAAGTTTTCTTAATACGCTATATTTTGTCTCTTAATACAAAAACACCCCTCCCGACTTTTTACATTTGTTTTCTTGGAGTGTATAAATGTTTCTGCGCTACATATATAAAGATTTTATCTGACAAATTTAAATTTAACGGCTATTTATTGTTTGTTGTTGTCGGAAAATAATAAGTATCACAAGTCAAAATTCGTATAGACAATCCTAAAATTCTTATTAAGAATTCTTATACCAGAAGGATGATAACGCAATTTTTGTTTGTTTGTTTGTTAAAATAAACATTTAACTAAAAAACTACTAAGCAACAACACACATAAAAAGCCTAGAGTTAAACCAAACAGAGTTAGACAGGAAACCCACGAAATGGGGTTTTATTAGTTAAACTCAAATAATAGAAGAAAACCGGTCAAACTCATTCGATGTCACCCTACTATATACATCTTTCTGGATATCACGAAGACGAGTCACTATACGAACAGCATGTGCAACAGCAGACGAACCCAATATTCCACGCTCAAGTAAATCATTGATCCAGCTAACGGTATCTGCAATGTCTCCACGAAACTCACGAGCAATAGTAGGTGTGCTTAAAGCACGCTCAGGGCTTAGAATAACATCAATCCCAAATAGAAGTGCATCCAATACTGGCGGCGACTCACAAATATGACGAGAAGGTTGGCGGCGAACCAATTTGGCCAGCTCCCAAAACTCGCGATTCATAGAAAGCTGGTGAGTGGCACTTCCAGCTGAATATAAAATAACACCCAGAGTGTCCAGATATCTTGCTAGCTGTGCTGCATCTCGCCGCAGATCACTCGCTGTGGTGGTCATGTCACTTTTTCCATATTGTGCAACCAAGGGCGAGAAAAACACAGGTCCCACCATGCTCGCATATCGCCGCCTCTGCTGTAAATGCGAAGTATCTGTATTAACCTGCAATGTTTTGTTGGCTTTTGCCTCTTCCAGTATATCCAGTCTTCGTGACCGCCGCACAACTGTGCCAGCTCCAATCATTTTATTTTTGTTTGCATTTGTAGATTCCGCCGTTGCTTGTGTTATTTCAGCAATATGCGGAGAATTTTCTTGTGAATTCTGTGACATTTGAGAAGCTGAGTCAGGCATATCTACGCTAGATAGTTCCAGACAGGCAGTGGCTATGACCGACAGTACAATTTCACGATCACGTACAGCCAAGTTTGTGTCTGCAGCACGATCAGCCAAGAACGCCCCAAGGTGCTCCGGAAGCTTAACAGTTAAAGCAACCAATGCCCTTCGGCGTTCATTGTCCCAAGCAGCATCCAAACTATCTGGACCGCGGTTATAAATGTGTAGGATTTTGTTTGCCACTTGTATCCACATTTCTTCTGCGGCCTTTGTGCCTGTGCGTTTAATACTATCGGCCAATGCAAACAGCGCAATATCCACACGCTCGACATCATCGCTGTTCTTAAAATATGCCAGACAGTCGTTCAAAAACACAGGCTTACGTGGCCGCACAAACTCGCCCTGCAACCCTGCGTCATCTGTTAAGCTTGTCTGACGCGGAGCCAGTGGCATACTGCCAGCATCCACACCGCTATACTCTCGCATGCGGTCAATCGCACGTGCAAGCGGCTGATCAACGGTATTTGTATCATCTGTTGCTTTATCTGTTGTACCCGCTTCCAGGCTGTCCCATTGTTCCGGTATAGGCCGCGCAAACCCACGCATTGTTGTGATATACTCAGCACTCGCACAAACTGTCGGGTCCTTAGTAGTCTGTGCGTCGCGGATAATGTCATCCAAGCCAAAGTCAATGCTCTCAGCCTCCTGTCCCTTGGCGCCTGAGGCACGTGATGATGACACAATGCAGTCAGCAACAACCACCCCTGAAAGCCTCACAAGCGCAGTTGGAGCATCCAAAAAGCGAGGCATGGCCTGTGTAAACTGAAGGCTCATTGACAGCGTTGTACACTGATCCGATGGCATGGCCGCAATGCACATTAACAGCATCATAGTCAGCGATTTTATCTCTGCATTTCTGGCGTGGTTAACTAGCTCTGCAGAAGACCACAGCGGAATCAGCACCTGGATCACAGTGTCCATGAGCAGCCCTGGAAACACACGTGCAGGCATAGCTGCGACCAATGCGGAAATAGAGCCTGACTGTTTAACCACCGTCCCCGAAAGAAGCTGAAGCGCCAGCGCAATCGCCTGATATGTGCTAGTGCTCCATTGTGGTACCAAGCTCAGCACTCCATTAATCCCAGGTCGCATAAGCAAGCCAGAAATAGCCATATCAGCGGTATCTGTCATATCCAACTGTGCCCACAGAAGTGCGCCAACAATCAGTGCAACACGGCACACGTATTGGCAAATCCCATCTGCGTGCTCGGTACTCATTACATCTAGCCGCCCAACCACATCAGATGTGATCCGCGTACGATATGGAACTGGTACTGACGCAATTGCTTGTGCTAATCGTGATAGAGCGTCATTCTCAAATGGCACTTTCTCAGCAGCTGCAAGCCTTGTCTGTGCCGCCATGGTCAGCGCTGCCGCTAGCTCCACGCAAACAATCTCCGACTGTCCTACCCGACATAGTTTAACCCACATATCCAACACAAGATCGGTTGCGATGGATGCATTTAAATCGGATTGGCCTGTGCAATCCATGTCAGAATTATTAGTTATACATGCCACTGCCGACCGTGCCAGCCAAGAAAAATGTATCTGTGGAAGCAGTGTGCGAGGAATTGATCGCGGATCAACTCTATTTGCAATGCGATCTGGAAGTGCGCAAATAAGCTGAAGGTACTCTTCCCATCCACTGCGCGCTAGACGATCACGCTGCATCTGGTCTTCCGTATGTGTCTCTACACGCTGAAAAATGTGCGCGAGCATCAATGACGGCTCTAGCCGCTGTTGCTCCTCTGAAATAGCCAGTAATCTAGTTGCCAGTGTTAGAGCCCCCGGTGAACAGTCGCCAGCCAATGCGCCTGCTGTGCATAGAATTGTCTGCCAAGCAACCTCAACGCCTAGCGGCGAGGTGTTGTCACAGTCAATGTACAGCACAACCAACCGCTGAAAAATAGAATCTGTGCGATCAATCCTCTCTGGACCAACAATTACAGGCGCAACACGTCCAATAATCCACCGCGCAAACCACGGCCCAATGCATTGCTGCGCAATCTTCCATTTCAATCCATCCTCTGCCATTCTAACGTCCAGCCACCATTGAGCCCACAACCCCTCATTATCCTCTGTCTTTGCCGCCCGACACAGCGCATCTGGTTCAATACTTCCAATAGCCACTAGCGGCGCTTCCATTGTCGCTGCTAATGTATCAAGAATCTTTTCGTGTCCTTCTACTTCTGCGGGCTCCGATTCATCTGTCAATGATGTAGAATCATCCTCTGTCTCGTGCTGACTAATAGATGCGACTAGTTGCAGCTGCGATTTCCCTGTTGATATGCCAGGTATAATAATATTTTGAACCGTATCGGCTGTTGTATCTCTTAATGTGCTGACTTTGTTAGATCCATCCAACACTAGAGACTGGAGCCTTGGTTCTATGCTATCACTCGCTTCGTTTTCTAAAGTTTCTTTGTCTTTCTGACTGTTTGGCGCCTGAGTGCGGAGTTGGCCAACTAGTTCGTCAATGCGTTTGCCCAAGTCGCTAAAATGGTGTCGAGCATTCATATTTTTTTTTTTAACAAAAGTAACGCATTCGTGTTATAAAAGTAACAAAAATATTTGAGCTTCTAGCCAGTTGAGAGAAGAAAATAGCCGCTTATTGAGAGAGCACAAAAGTGGTGTAGGGAAACAAAGTGGAGACAAGTGATGAACGCTTGTAATTTGTGTGTAAGATGTAATCAGATTAACACGAAGTAGCTGATAGAAGAAGATCAGGAGCTTAATGCGACAAACTCCAAACTGCCACTTGCTCTGTGCTGCTCGAGTGCTCTGAATGATATTAATATATTTTCCTGCGTCGACTAACAGCCAGATTCACGACAGAACCCATTGAAATTATGAGTTAAAGTTTCTTGGTAGCAATATCATTACTGCTTTGTTTCTTGTCTGGATGTGTTACCCAGAAAAATAAATGCAAACTTTTTTTAGCTGCAGCAGATGTTGGCCAACTTTAAAATCTTTTATGTATTCCATGTTTTAGCTGTTATTTGTCAAAAAAAAATATATATTTGTTATTTGATAAACTAATAAATGCAAGCCGCAAACACAGAGTTATTGTAGTAGAAACAGAATTTGTGAATGATAATGTCTTTAGTATATCGAGATGTTTGTCTGAACTACACTAATATAATCAGCGCATTGGTGCATGCTGCTGTCTTATAGTAGCAATATTTAATTGTGGAGCATTCTAATGAAACAGTTACTTTAATAATTTTACCCGTTTAAATGGGACTCTCGCAGCATATAAATATGCAAGACAACGTAGAAAAAATTGAACAAAAAAAAAGGTTAAGACACTGGTTTGAATCTCAAAAAGGCATCTAATAAGGATGGTTTGCGTTGCCAATTTGTTGGTGAAATTATTTTACCTCAATATAATCTAAAGAAACTATATGACTTTTAAGTTCTGTGCTTATTTAATGAGCTAATACGCGTAGATTAGCAGAAAAGATCAAAAACAAAACTATTGACTTTGACTATTAAAAGTTAATAAAATTTTGTATTTGTAAAAGCATATACACTGTGTATGCCTTAATATTGTGTTGACAGTGTTTGCATTGTGGTTGCCCGATCAAAGATTCGCGATCAGGATTATTTTTTCCTCTTCTAGCGGTTAAATAGGCCTGATCTTCCGTAGTTTCATGTCTAAGATTTCCTTGCTTTTCTTTTATTTAGTGGAATCTATCTTTTAGATAATTAATTAACTTCCAGTTGCAAGTCCTACGTAGCAAAAGAAACCTTGTTACCCACAGTGTCCACATGCATTTTTGGTCACTCTATAGACAACATCTAACTGTTAATCAATTCTAGTTAACATTTTGAATAATCTACAGCATCAAGCATTGTGACAAATGCAAGTGCAAATTGCATTGGTAATGCAAAAAAAATGCTGAAAACAACACATTCCTGGTTTAAACTACAATTCACCCTTAATTAAACAGCAAAAAACCATTGTGGTACTTTTCACAATATAAAGCTAACCAGAATCGGTTAAGCATACATCCTTGTGACAAAGTTCTATTTAAAAACTGCATGAGAAATTGCTGGAAAAAATTTACTCTTGTAGACTGTGCTAATTATAAACAACTGGAAATTTCGTTTTTATTGAGAAATATGCGTAGAAAACTATGCATATTGAGGATCGATATTGCTTCCTTTTAAGAAAAAAATCTTTCCAGTAAAAAAAAAAAAATACAAGATTCAAAAATATACCAGTTTAAGCTATCGGTCTAATCAAAACATTGGTTTAGAAAATAACTGGTTGGATACTGGTTTATAAAGTTCCGTTATTGGAACAAAGTAATATATGCGGGATTGTGTAATATTTTGCAGACCAAGACATGTTTCTTATGAGCACTCTCAGCCACATAGGTGGTCTAAATCAACCGCAGAGCATTTATACTTTAAGAGACTCAGCCATCCACGCCTTGGCTGCTGGTCGCAACATTATCTATGACAGCTTTTTACTGAGCGACCATCACCAACAAGTTGCCATAAATTTGTTTCCCTAAACAGTTTTTGCAAACTATGAGACCCTCAACTTCTTTTCTAGTGACGTCAGCATTTGTTTTTACATTTTCTTTTTTTGGTAACGATGGGTGCATGTAAGAATCCCTCTTTCAGTCGATCTGTATTCATGTACATCATGGTAACCAACATTTTTTTTATATTATTATTTTCTATCAGTTTTAAGCCACATTGCCAAAAGAACACGCTAATAAGAAATCAAAGATTTCCATAGATTACAAAGCATAACATTAGTTGTCAACAAAAGAAAAAAAAACATGTGAGGGGAAGGGATAAACAGTGAATCTTTGGATTTTTAAACCACGAGCCCGTTGTTGCATGCTTGCAGTTCTTTTATGCAGAAATCTAGAAGATAAACTCTTACTGGACCAAAAAAAAAAAAAAATTTTTTTAAACTCGTTAGTCTTTATGATTTGCTATTTCACTCTGCCAATTACTTTATCAGGTTAACGGAGGTTTCCGGTGGCTCCACATCACAGACAAAACAATTGGACTTCATGCACTCCGTTGACCAAGCATGCAATTGTGGTGACACCCCTCCTCTTTTTTTTCCCTGACTGTGGAACTCACTATTTTGTTCTTAATATCATTGTACACTCTTTTTTACTACTACTCCTGTAGGGACAATAACGAATAACGTCTCCAAACTTTGATATGAACAGTTTCAGCATCCCCAAACGGAGGTGTGGTCATCCAGCTGTGCGAGTTTTTATAGCAGTAGCAGTATTAGGTTTGCTTACTATATACCTGGTTATTTATTTGCATCAAACTACACACGCAATAGCTGGGGACAAATACTCATCAGTTGATAATAAACCAGGCCTGGATAATCTATGGCAACCACTTATTGGACAAAAGCGAGCGGGAAAGTGTCAGGATTTACCAATACCTGCAAGTTACTGGACTGCACAGGAAGCATATGCACCTGCCTTTGTAAACATACCAAATTATCAAAAAGCCATTCAAATAGGCCAAAGTGTATGTGTTAGAGTGGTGGTACCAGCACGCAAAGATCATGTATCACTTACATATACACCACTTACAGATGCACCCTGGGACAGTGTACTATTAGATATGGTTGGCAAATCAACAGGAATTAGCGTGCCAGTTAAACTTCGAATGGTAGCAGACTATCGCAATACTCAACGTAGTAATACGCATATATACGAGGCTGATGTGGTTTTACGCGATGAAGACATGTATGTTCCTCAAGGGTTTATTGAGTTTAGAGATGCCGAATGGAATCCTGAGGACGCTTTAGAGCCAGTAGATTATAAGCCCGAGCATCTTTTTATACCCAAATCACTAGCTGTTACAGTAGAGGATCGTGACCAGACCAGTCAGTATAGCTTAGCAAAGTATCTTGACCTGCCATTGTGTACGAGAGCAAATATGGATGGTCGTTGGATAAAAGTGAGCAACTTACCATTTGATTCGTCTTTAGTGCCGCCACCTGATAATCATAATTTGGTATGGTTGCCTTATGAGTGTCGTCTACAACCCATCAGCTATCAGGACTTTGCCGTATGTCTGAATTCGCACTTTCCACTTATGCATTGGTTTGGCGACTCTAATCTTCGTCGGGCGCTGAAAAAGGTTACGACAATGGGCGAGTGGTGCAAAGAAAATGTTGAAACCCGCAGGTGTCTGTGTGAGGATTACGGTGAGCCATTTTCACGATTTGATCCGCGTATTCGTCAGCTTCTTATTGATATGGACGGGGAAAGTGGAGGTCGCAGTATCCTCAATCACACTATTAACCAACCAAGCATTTCTGAACTTGAAGAAAAAGGCGGTTCACGTATTTACTTACACAAATGGGAAGGTTTAATTCAAGGAAACAGGCGCAACTGGTTTGATGAGTTTGAGAAGGGCATAACTTCTCGCTTTGGTAAACCACAACTTGCAATTATCTCG
The DNA here is from genome assembly GCA_002705745.1 of Coemansia reversa NRRL 1564. Classification (NCBI taxonomy): domain Eukaryota; kingdom Fungi; phylum Kickxellomycota; class Kickxellomycetes; order Kickxellales; family Kickxellaceae; genus Coemansia; species Coemansia reversa. Next base: position 401,953 of record KZ303498.1, read on the forward strand.
CTTATCAATTGGGATACTGCATTTAGCTCACGGCAGAACTTTGCTATACAACTCGGGCGTTTACTCGACTATATTGAGCGTGAATATAAACCAGACACTCGGATTGTAATACGTACTGGACAATACTACTGCTGTCGCTCGGACTCTTCAACCAAAGGGCGCAGGGCATACTCACGTCTACGCAATGCATACTTTGACGATTATGTCATCCGTGCATTCCATGAGCGCTTTGACGAAACACACAATGTTGACGTTTGGGATGTTTCGTCACTTTCCGAACATCTGCCTTTTTTTGCTCGCAACGAATCTGTTGCTTGTCCATCAAACCACGCCCGCTCAGAGGTCGTTGAAATTGAAAATCAAGTGCTATTTAATGCAATGTGCAACAATAGGGTTGAAGAAAGCACACTTTAGTCATATACATTTTTTTTTATTTTCACAAACTCATTTTATAGTCTTTTTTTTTTTTTTGTAAGCATCGGTGTTAGAGAACCGTTTATTGTTGGTTATTGCCAGGCTTATTGTCAAACTCTGATGTCAATCCTCCCTAGTGCGGTTGTTTTTCTAGACATTGCGGGACCTGAAAATAGCAGAGATAATAACCTAATTAATCATAAATAATACCCAGGAAAAAAAAAATAACATGCGAGGTTTTGGATGTAATTTGCTCTTCTCTTTTGCTATTGGACTGTTAGCCTTTTGTTCTTTGAAATTTTCCACAAAGAAAAAAATGTAAAGTCGTCTAAAAAGGGATATACCAAAGAAGAAAAAGGATAATGACACATTTCAAGCTAAAATAAAATTGTCGATTTATTCTCTCCCTCAAACTGCACAATAGATATATAAGGGTTACAGCAATATACTGAGCAAGTGGTTAGCATTCTGTATGGAGTAATATTCTAAAAGTGACGCTTATAATAAAGTAGAACCATTCGATATATTGTGTATCACGTTGTGCATCCCCCCCCCATTAAAAAATCCCAATAAAAAGAAAAATGTAGTGCAAGTATTTGCTCTAAAAAAAAAAAAGCAGCACATACATTGTTTTCCTTTTTTTCCCCCTTTCTTTTCCTCTTTGCTTTTTTTTTTTTTTTTTTTTTTTCCAGGTTTTTTTTTGG
>KZ303498.1:403090-421206 GCA_002705745.1 Coemansia reversa NRRL 1564
TTTTTCCCCCTTTCTTTTCCTCTTTGCTTTTTTTTTTTTTTTTTTTATGTCCAGGTTTTCTTTAGGTCATTCTATAAAACACACTGTGGAGAAAACTTATTTTCTTATTATACCAACAGAGTAGTGCAGGTTGGGATAATGAGTGAGCCAAAAGTATTTGGTTGTACTTGCCTCAATGTTAGAGCACATGTGGAATCAGTAGCTGAGCAACGAACTTCATTAGAGGACAACACTAACTTACTCGAGTGTGTACTAGATTCGACAGCAATTCAAGTGGTAAGTTGTAAAACCCCCCCCCCCACACCCACCACAAGAGTGGTATTTTGTTTTTTTCACTCTTTTGAATACAGGGACTTGTATCAGTTTAATAAAATGATACGCTTCCTCTGGATAAAGTGCATCGACTAATAAAATATTGATGGAGATGGGTGTCATAATATGTATTATAGGCACTGAGAACTTTGGTAGAGGTCAAGACAGGGTCGTCTATTGATCCGAACATTAGCGTGGTACGATGCTTGCTGTGTAAAACGCCGGTACTCTACTTTAAAGGTGAAAGCACACAACTGTCGAATGCACGGCTAACACACCACTATTCTCAGCAGCATCAAAAGCAGTTGCCTACGGCACAAACAACTGTTTATTTGACCAACGATGCCAAGGTAAGCTAACATACACAAAAGGAGGACGGAGGTCATCGTGTAAGGATGGTGGTAGTTACCAAAATATTGTACTAATATTAGCTCAAGATAAATGGCTCCTTTTGGAGGGATGGAATAATGATAGGATCCGGCAGCGGTGGCAGAGACGCAGAAAATGGCGGAGTACTCGCAGCCATTCGAGGTGCTGCTGCATCCGAGCGTAACGGGTGTCAGCACATCGCGTTCAGGCGCACACATTTCGCGGGAACTGCAGCAGAAAGTGTCAGAGTTTATGCGGCAACAGGAAACTGCGAAAAGCGAGCGTGTAAGGGCATTTGTTCGAGAGCAGGACGCAGAAATAGAACGTCTCCAACAGCAGACGACGCTGCAGTGCGGCATTGTGGCTGAAATTATTGCCAAGGTGCACCCGCAGCAGTTACAGGGAATTGGAAATACACGCAATACCGGAGGGTCTTCGGGGCTGGCTGCAATGCTGCGTAGCAGTGGGCCGGCGGAGACTCGGGTCAATCCTCTCTTGCGGGGCCCTCGCCCTCACAAAGGCGAAGACGAGGAAGCCCTGGAAGAGGACGGGGACTTTGGGTTTGATGTTGGGGCATTGTCTACCGGAGGAATTGCCGCAGGAGTCAGACGAATGAGTCACAATGCAAGCAGCAGGCAATCGGAAGATTACTCAGACCCTGAGTTCAGCGAAAGCGCATTTGGAGGTTTTGATGACGGGCCTCCAGCAACATCGGGAATTGCGACGCTTCCGTCCCGAGAAGGAAATCTGAGTCAGATGCTGGCAGGTTCAATGCCTATTAAAATCCCTATGTATGGTGGAGCCAGTAGTCTAGCAGCAGATCCAATAATGACCCGACGCGAGCATTACCGCCGTGCAGACGAACTGGAAATGAACCGAAGAAAGGAACAGTTGGTACGTCAGATTCCAAAGACTTTTAAGCCTCCGCACGAACTGATGAATAGTATTGGTGAAAACAGCTCGGAGATGCTAATTGGAAGCAAGCCAAGAGATCTATACAGCATGCCGAGACGCCATGCTCCTGGCTAACTGTGTAAAAAAAAATGCTTTGTTGCAGTTAGTGTGGACGTGTTTTTTTTATTTTTATTTTAATATTTTTAGAAAAATATATATTGGCACTAAGAAATTGGGCGTTTTTTGCGTTGGACAAGTATGTTTTTTTTTTTTTTTTGGCAGTGAAGTGATATTGATTTATTTTACAGACGACACAGTTTGCATTGGCAGACACAAGGGAACCCCCGAAAAACACAGAAGCAGATCTATAGTTTAGATGATCCCAGCGTTGACTTTGTCCCTTCTATATATAATTTGGTTTACGTATTCTGCTAGCTTTTATCCCACTGTCTATTCTTTACATGGACAACGCTAGCTAAAATAAGTGAATGCGCGTCATCTGCCAAATGCTAGCCACCTTGTAGACATTTAGTTGGTTTGTATGGAAAGTAAAGCTAGTTAAACAACATCACCTAGCATATAACATTGTCTGGAAATATTAAATGTGTTTAGAAGCTCTAAGATTTTCCTAGAAAAATTGGACTATCAGGAAGGAAGCCAATTGCCATGAACTTTTTTTTTTTTTTTTTTGTATAAAAGAGAAGTACCTTTGAGCCTGAGCTGTAGTGTGACCCTGTTTCCCCGATCTGTATCCCAATCTGAGGCATTGGAATGGAGATGTTGCTGCTGTTCTAAAATCCTGAAATATTCTATTCAGTCTGCGCGGGGCGTATTTTCTGAGCGTTTACAGCCTAGAAATACTGCGCAACCTCTGGTGAGCAGCCGCAGAAACCCACCAAGCACCGCAGGAAAAGCACCAAACAATCTAATATACAAACCTCAAAACAACAACATTTGGAGTAGTCACTACTACTAAAGGCCAACAACAAGACTGCTTAACAGTCTTTTGGATTATTGTTGAAAACATTTAGTGGATATGAGCTGTTTCAGAGTATGAGATCATCTCCACAAACATAGACTCTGCATTTCTTGATTAAGTGTTGTTAATGGACTTGTGATTGGACAGCGCTTTTGGCTCCGTTCTTGGCAGTTCGTGTTTCAAAGAAACCTTGTGGTTTTCACCTTTTGAAGTGTCTTTTTTGTATGAGCTCTAATTCTTTGAATTTATATGCTGCTGTGAAGTTGCGCAGGTTGTTGCTTCATCTATTTGAATCCATTTTTAGCATAAAAGCACCTCTGTGTTATTTCAACTTTATTAAAGAGGAGGTTGTGTAGGTGTACGTCTGAATATTACTTTGATTTGGCAGAATGCCCGCTGGAGAGTCGTCTGATGAGGCCGAGCGGGCTTCAGTAGAGGGAATACAAGTCCCAGAGAGGTCCCTAGCTGTGGATCCTCAGCTTATTCTAGAAAGTGCCTTGCAAGTAGAAAGTAGCGTATTACCGACCAACGATGCGATGGAGGTGTCTATAGAGAATATCACAGAGGTCCTTACAGACGATGGCGCTGAAATCCCTATGGTGAATGGCACAAATGTGCTTTCAGATCATGACGTTGAGGCTTCCATGGCGGATGGTACAGAAGCAGCTACAGAGGATGACACAACAGACTCCAGTGTCAGCAATGTCGAGCAGTCACAGCCACAGGAGTTGTCACAGTCGCAGGAACAGCCGCCGCAGGAACAGCAACATCATTCACAGACTGCAGCGCCGCTTCCAGGGCTGATATTTATTATCGGAGCGATGGAGAAGCTGCAGTCAACGCGTGAGGGGCGGCGGGGCGAGCTGGGAAGTGCAGTAGAGCAAGTTCTGGGAATACTGCGACCACGACAGCAGACGCAGCGGCAAGTGGAGGCTGGGTGGCTTCTGCAACAAGACGTGGATACAGTGATCCGGGCGCTGTCGCTAGCAAGTCGCTCTAGCAATGCAGTGGCTGCGGCGCTCGACTGCGTAGAGAAGCTGGTATCATATGGGTACTTTGACAACATCGCCGGGCTAGACGAGGCCAAACGCAACGCTTTTCAGCAGACAGTAGCAGAGCGACTGGTTGCACTGGTTGCCGGCAGTTTTTCCGGCGAGGGCACAGCGGACGCAGTACAACTGCAAATCGTCAAAGCGTTGTTTGCGCTGCTGTCAAGTGAGCGGCTTCCAGTACGGCAGGCGTCGATGCTGGCCACGATTCGCACAGCATACAACGTGTTTGTGTTGGCACGCAGTCCCAGTACGCAGACTATTGCACAGGGAACGCTTACGCAGATGGTGCATATGGTGCTGGCGCGCGTGCACGTGGAGGAGGAGGGCGAGCTGGTGATACCAGCCAGCACAAGAACGAGTCACGAAGAAGGCGAGCCAAATAGCACTGGAGAGAGCCGCAGCGAGGACGATTTGAATCAGGAGGGGGATGCGGCGGCACGCGATGCATTTCTGCTGATGCGAGCGCTATGCAAGCTTTCGATGCGGGCAGTGGCTAATGATCACGTACTGGATGTGAAGTCGCCTCAACTGCGGTCGCGGTGCTTGGCACTGAATCTGCTTCGTCTGGCACTAACAGAGCATGCTGCGGTATTTACAAGCGCGTACGTGCACCTACGCCCACATGCAGGGACACGCACAGCTGTGCAGCGTGGTGGCGACGAGTTTGACGACGTGGAGGGCCCGGACCAGGCAATCGAGCAGATGGCGTCATCAGCTGGGCAGGCGCGGGCGGCGACCGATGCAGTGGCAGTACCGCTGGTAGCAGTGGTGCGGCAGCATCTGTCGCTGTCACTGAGCCGCAATCTGGCGTCGTCAAATCCACTTGTTTTGGAACTGAGCCTGCGGACGTTTGAGCTGGCGCTGGGGCGCATGCGGATGTTTTTGCGGCGCGAAACAGAGGTGCTTTTTCGCGAAATTATGCTGCCTGTTTTGGAAAGCAGAAGCTCTGGGTCGCTAGCGCAGCGTGGACGCATGCTACAGGCGCTGGAGCGGCTTTTGGCACAACCGCAGCTGGTGGTTGAGCTGTATCTGAATTATGACTGCGCAGAGGACGCTGTTAATGTGTTCCAACGCCTGGCCGAGGCCTTATGCAGGTTGAGTGGTTTGCACGTCGGCTTGCCGCCTAAGAGCAGTCCTGCGTACACACTGGCGACTGATGCTGATTCTGAAGGCGCTACCGCATCTGCATGGCGCGCAGTGCAGCAGCGACCAACAATCTTCAACACACCCTTGGCTCATGTTGCGCCATCTACGCCTCAGCAGCAGGGTGATTTGTCTGCGTGGATTGGCGAGCCTGGCCATCGTTCACCTGGTACAGACAGCATTCGCCGGCAGTCTTCGCGCACATTTTCGATTAGCAGCCAGGGCACGGCTGCGAGCAGTGGTGTGCCTTCACAGGCTGCCGCGGCACTAGCATACGGTGGGCTGGCGTTTACGCCTGGAGAGAAAACTAATGCAGTACAGTCGACAATGGACGAGTACGCGGTCCGGCAGCTTGCGCTGAGTAGCTTGGCGGCTCTTCTTCAGAGCATGGTGGCGTGGAGCGATCGTCTAGCTGACCCCGTTTCTCTCACGCGTGCTGCTGCAGACGCTACGGCAGCAGCGGTGCCAGAGACTCCGACGGAGGCAAGTAGTGCGGGGGAGCAGTTAGCGGACGCGGCGGCAGACGACGACCCACAGTCGCTGATGTCAATTCGCAGCCGCAAGGCGCAGTTTGATCACGGACGCCGGCTGTTTGCGTGGAAGCCGCAGAAGGGAATCGACGCGTGGCGCGCAGCCAAAATACTTACGTCTAACGATCCGCAGGAGCTTGGAAAGTTTCTCTATGCAAGTCGCGATGCACTGGACAAAGTGGTTCTTGGCGAGTATCTGGGCAAGGGCGAGCCATACAACGTGGCGGTAATGCACGCTTTTGTAGACCAAATTGATTTTTCGGAGATGCAGTTTGTGGCGGCGCTACGGCGGCTGCTACAGGCGTTTCGACTACCCGGCGAAGCACAGATGATTGACCGCTTTATGCTCAAGTTTGCTGAGCGTTACATAATCGCTAACCCAGGAAGCGGATTTGCCAACGCCGACGCGGCGTACGTGCTTGCATACTCCGTGATTCTGCTTAACACAGATCAGCACTCGCCGCAAGTGCGCAATCGCATGTCGCTGCAGGCTTTTCTTGCAAACAACCGCGGGATCAACGATGGTGGCGATCTGGACAGCACAATGCTGACATCAATCTATGAAGAGGTGGCGCGGGACGAGATTAAGCTCAAGGATGATCCGCTCGGGGACCGCGTGGACCACGGTTCAGCAGTTTCGGCCGCACCGCTGTTTTTGTTGTGGGGCAGCAGCACCGCTGACCGCATCCGCGAATTGCATGCACACGCATCGGCTGAGATGGCCGCAAAAAGCGAGCAGTCTATTCGTAGCATGGCCCGTATGCGCCGCCGCCGTTGGGCACAGTCACAAGCCGGAGCACCCGCTGGCGACGAGGGTTCTGCAGGTGTTTCGGGCGAAGACCCCGCCTCGCGGTCGCTGCTACTGGATATGGGCAACTACCTGCACGCCACGCGTGCCGAACACATTGCACCGATGTTTGGTGCAATTTGGACTGCTGTACTGGCTGCGCTGTCGTCGCCTATGCAGACTTCTTCAGATCCTCACGTTGTTGCAGCTTGTCTTGTAGGATTCCAATGTGGTATTGCGCTTGCCTGCCGCTTTCGCATGACATTGGAGCGCGCGACGTTTGTAACGACGCTGCGGAACTTTACGCTGTTGCAGAATTTGGCGGAGATGCGCCGCAAGCATGTGGAGGCAATCCGCGCACTTGTCGAGGTTTCAGCGAGTCGCCCAGATGTTGGCGATGGACTGGCAGAAAGCTGGATGGATGTGTTGCAGTGCGTTTCGCAGCTGGAACGCCTGCAATTGCTGACGCAGGGTTCGGATGCGGCGATGGGGTTGCAGCGCTCAAACGCATCTCGTACATCGGCTAGCAATGAGGGCTTTGGTTTTGCTAGCGTGCTTTCGGTTGCAGCGCCACATTCGCAATCCTCTGTTGATCAGAAGAATATTTCCGCGCGAGCTTTTGGAGCCAGCAATGCCCCCAATGCGCCGAAAGTGTCAGTGGCAGACCTGGCAAAGTTGGAGACTAATTCGCAGGTACTGGTGGTGCTGGTAGACCGCATGTTTACATCTTCAGTGCATTTATCAGCAGCAGGCATTGTAGACTTTGTGCGAGCTTTGTCGAATGTGGCCTGGAGTGAGATTGCAGTCTCTCTGTCGGCATCCTCACAGCCACTGCAAACTGCGCAGAATGGACGCCGCAACACCCGCAGCTCATCAGGTGCCGCGTCGCAGCATATTCCTCCTACCACACGTCTGTTCTCAATGACCAAGATTGTTGAGATTGCGTACTATAATATGGAGCGTATTCGTGTGGAGTGGTCGCAGATTTGGGCTATTCTGGGTCCGCTGTTTGACCGGGTCGGTGCTTACTCGGACACACGTGCATCAGTCTTTGCATTGGATTCGCTGCGGCAGCTAAGTATGAAGTTCTTAGAGAAGGAGGAGCTACCACATTTTGCATTCCAGAAAGAGTTTTTGCGACCGTTTGCCGACATTCTTGAAGGGTATGTGCCAGATTCTGGGTCGTCCAATGGACAGCCAATTGCAGTGGATTTGCGTGTCAAGGATATGGTGCTTCGGTGTGTGTATCAACTTGTGCAGGCGGCTGCAGGACACATTCGTAGTGGTTGGAAGGCCATACTAAATGTTGCTCAGATTGCAGCGCGTGATGCCCACGATCAAATTGCCGAGATGGGCTTCCATATTGCGCGTGAGTGTGCCATTAGCCACGGGAAGCAGATGTGGGTGCTGACGTCAGCGCAAGTTCCGTCTGTACGTGATCCCGCAACAACACAGCACACCGTGGTGGCTATCTCTGGATTGGAATATTTCCACGAGCTGATTGACTGTCTGAGTGAGTACGCGGTGGGATCAGCGGCATCTCGGCGTCCTCGTTTTGCTTTGGGTGCCATTGACACGATGTACCGGGCGGCTGTTGCTCTAGGCGCGCAGATTATGGAGCACCCGCAGTTTAAGATGCCAGAGCCTGGCGAGGAGGACGAGGTTGCTCTGGACGACCAGCCCCTGTATCGCGTATGGATGCCTGTGCTTCGTGCATTGCACGAGGTAGTAATGCATACAGATGATTTGGAAGTGCGTACACGGGCGCTGGATGCATTCTTCCGCTTGGTTATGACGCAGGGCCGTTATTTCTCACCTGGGCTCTGGGCAGCAGTGTTGCGCTCACTGGTATTTGATCTGTTTAGTGATCTGCGTGATCCTTCGGCCAGCCGTCGGTTTGCTACGGTGGATGATTTGGAGTTGTGGTTCTCGAGTACGCTGATCAAGGCGTTGCAGCATCTGATAGCGTTGTTTACAGAGTACTATCCGAGCCGTCTTTCAGGCGCTATGATGGCGGAGGTGCTGGATTTACTGGCGATGTGTATTGCGCAGCCGTCGGAGGTGCTGGGAAAAGTCGGCACCTCGTGCTTGCAGGACATGGTGCGCAGCAACTACACAAAGTTTGACCAGGAGGCATGGGGGCTGGTTTGCGACTCGCTGGCGAAGCTGTTTAATTGGTCGCAGCCGCGTGAGCTTTTCTCAATTGCTGGGGCGTCGCTTGAGGCTGAGGCTGGGAAGCCCAGTGCCTCGCAGGCAAATGGCAGGTCTCTGTCTGATGAAACGGTTGCGCTTCCGGTCATTGCGCCGAATCTCAAGCGGCCGCCGGCGGGATTAGCTGTGGGATATGCGACTAACAGACCCAGTCCGCTGCGCACCGGGGACAGTGCAGCGTCACTTCTTTCTACAGACGGTAACGAGACTCCGAGTCCAGCCTCTGCGACTCCCTCTTTTGCTGCCGCCAGCCCTTTACCAGTTACAGCTGGACCTATCGAAGAAAAAACGCCGCCGTCACTTCCGCCAGCTATTGGGCCGGCACCATCACAATCACTTCTTCTTCCACGCGATAAAGGAGCTACATCTACTTTGTCCAGTGACAAGCCTGACTATGTATTTATTACACTCAAATGCATACTTCAGCTGCTTTTAATTCAAACTATCGGTGAGCTGTTTGGAATTAACGTGGAGACCGGCGAAGCCCTTAATCCGGACAGCACAGCGCCAGACGATCTTTATGCGCATATGTCTGCGCATCATCTGTTTATTCTGTTGGACTGTTTGGATCAGTCGCGTTCGTTTGCGCATCGATTCAACACAAACCGGAAGGTGCGTCGGAGACTTGTGGAGCTCGGAGTTATGCCCAGCATGCCGAGTTTACTGAAACAGGAGACTGGTAGTGTGTTAATGGAGCTACATATTTTACAGCGTATGCATGCCGATGCCATTGGTGTTTCGTATCATTCGTCGGGTCAAGAGAAGGCGGATGGAATAAAATTGCAGACGGTTGGAAAGGACGTTGTAAAGGATCGAGAGACTGTATCGGAGGAGGTCGATGACAGAATGGGTCTGCTTACTTGGATGGTGCTCGGACAGTACTGTGGTCATACTGAGGCTGCTTCTGCAAATGGAAAAGAAGCTGGTGAGTCTGATATACCAAAGATGCGTTGGAATAATATTCGACTTGTTTCGTCGGCCAATGCTGTTAGTCCATCGTCAACAGACGCTAAGAAGCAGTTGGTTCTGGCACATGCCTGGCGTTCGTCGGTTATGGCAATTATTGCATTCTTACCACAAATTGCACTGGTAGAGGAATGCGATGATAAGCCGTTTAAAACTGCAGTTGCTGGCATTTGGTTGGAACTTATTGAGGTTCTTGGCGTTGCTGTGGATGTCGGCGATCGTGATATTGTTGGTGGCATTCAGAAAATTCTTGCAGTTGCTGGAGCAGAGTTAAATATTTTGTCGTAGACATACAAATCTGTATTTGTCACTGTTTAGTTGTCGTGTTGTTTTACTCGCATTTAAATCTGATATTTCTGTTACTTGTTAGATTGTTCATGGAAAATATATGGTGGGTTTTTGGAAAAAAAACATACAAATAACTTTTTTTTTTTTCTTCCAATTTTCCTGATTATTGAATACATTGTACGCAGATGCGTTAGAAAAAAGTTAGTATTTTTTTTAATATTAGTAGTGCTGTTTTAAAAGGTACTAATGTTTATGTACTTATTATACTACTTGTTAAGAAAAAAAGCTTTTAAAGTCATATGAACTATTGGGACCTTTTCAATTAAAATTTTAAACTGAACATTTAGTACTTTTTGTAGTCACCTTAAGCTTTTACAACAACCACTATGCGTTTCAGTATGTTTGGCAGTAATATGTGGTTGTATTGCTTCATTTTTTTTTTTTTTTTTTTTTTTTTTTTCAAAATACACTCACGGTTTATGGCCAGTATCTATATTATCCAGATACTTGTCTTGAGATGATACCGCAAAATGTTTAATTTAAGTTTGAGAAATTGAATTGTTTATATTTGCTGTTAAGCCAACCACATTAACATGGTGTATTTCTTCTGACATTGGCCTTTTTTCCAATTCGACTATAAAACAAATGTAAAAATAAAAAATTAACAGTTTTAGATGCGCAAATAGCCATGTAACTAGTTATGTTTTTATATGGAAAGATGGATTACTAGCAATAGTACGACTGAGATCATAGAGGGATAAGTGAATATGCTTTTGTAGATGACCCGCGGTATAATGACTAGTACCATAGTTTTTTGACCCTCTCGACAATTAGATAAACAGATATTTTTATGCAGTGCTGCGTAACAAATAGAAGTGCATCATATGGCCAGAACGTTTTGCCAGTTTGCACGTAAAATAGGGATAACGGGGACGTGGGGTAAAATAGAGTAATGCAGGTTGAATGTTATACTAGCATTTTAAAATTTAAATAAGGAAGATTAGCTCTGTAGACGTTTTTATTGTACAGTGACTGTTCTAGGAGCTTGGTAACTAATACAAGAAACTAAGGATACCCACAGTCGCAAGTGAGCGAGGATTCTCAGAAATCCAAGCTGACCCAGCCGAGTGGAGAGCTCGGGATTATTCTCGGGAGATCACGGCTAGATTATTTATGGGGGGTTCCTTGATCTTTGCGAGTTATCCTCTGCGCCGCTCGGCAAGGCAGCATTGTGTATAATATACGTCGCCGAGAGCAGAAATTGAGAGATCGGTGATCGTGGCGGAATATATGCATGTGCATAGCGCAGATATAATTCATTGAACTGCATCGCCATGCGTCTTGTGTTCCAATTAGTGAAACTGTAAGCAGAATCGTTGCGTGCCACCCAATGGAGGTGAACGATGAGGGCAGTGGCTAGTTGGAAGCAGTCCAAAAATGTGCGTGCAGATTTGGAAGGGATGCCAAGGAATGCTTGCCAGCAGAGAAACAGTAGTGCGAGCCAGTTGTCAAGACTTGGCACATGGTGCAGCAGATGCAATTGGAAATACACTGGTGGTCTACCATTATCGGCTTCATTGCTGATGGCTGAGACAATCTTGTGTGCGATCGACATCTAGATCGGGAAGAATAGATTTTGTATGCATGCAAAATCCGGGCAGCTGAGGGTGTGAGCAATTGTCTCATTTGATTCACTGCACTGGCAACCAGGCTCCCTTCGGTCGGGCATCCAGTTCAAGCAGAGGTGGCAAATCGTGCTTCATACAGATGGTGGAGTGCACATCTGTTAGATTGTTTGCCAGGATGGCTGCTCCTTTTTATTCTTGGGAGCAAGCATGGCATCCGGGATAGTGAATTGTGGAATATTAAGGATTTCCGGATCCATCAGCAGGAAAGTGCAGGTTGCTTTCATGTTGCCCCACAGCTCGAATGAGTGTTGCAGGGCTTGTGCTTCGAGTCAGCCCCAAGTCCAATTGCTGTAGTGTGATTGGCCGTGGGCTTCAGTAATTTCTCTGCTCGAGATATTGGGTAGTGCAACAGTGTCCATATGGTGCTCAAGGGTGCGTCGCAGGTTATCGTTGCAGTACTGCTGGCCTCTTGTTTCAGGGACTGTGGTACGTAGCCACTGAATGAGCCATGGGATAAGGCGTTGTGTGTATGGGCTGCAGATATCGTCCTATAAGACAATATTGTATAGTGCATGTGATACTGATTAATGAATCTGTATCAAGGTGATCGCATGTATATGCGCACATATATATATATATATATATATATATATATATATATGCAATCACAGTGCCTATTATTTTCTAGATGGCTTCCTTAGCTTGTTTGAATTGTTTAAGATTACAATAGTATTCACTAGTAAACCAGCATTAAATTTGGTAGCACCTCTGGTTTGCTGCTAGTGGAAATCATTAACATGGAAGAACAAGTAGTGAATATGGCTAGGCAAGTAGCCAAGTTACAGGAGCAACTTGCAGCAGCCAATGGAAGGTGGATGCAGTTGCAAGCGCAGCCAAACAACAATGCACAAGCTCAGCAGAGTACAACCACAGATATTGCACATTCACAACTATTTGTACAGATGGCTACAATGATACCCCCATTACAGACCAAGGAGGGAAAAAAAAGCTTGGCCATTGGACAGTGGTTGGAATCCGCCAACCAGATGATGAGCAAGGTGCAGGTGATGAACCGCCAGAAGGTCTTGGTAGTACTTTCAAAACTGCCACCAAGTGACCAGGAGGCATTCCATATGCACTGCCGTGAGCGTAATTTGGATGAGCATTCTTGGGCCATCACTGTCTCAGTGCTTACCAGGCATTACAGCAGTGCTATTTCCAAACTGGATGCTAAGGCTCAGTGCAGATTTCTTTGCCTCCCAATGGATTCGGAATCGTTTGAAGAATTTCTGGTGAAATTCACGACGCTGTCTTTCCAATGTGGTGACAAACTCGAGGACCAGCATGTTGTGAGACAGTTGGCAGTGTTGCTGCTGACAGCTGTACAGCAGCAACTGATTCTGAATGTGCGTGGTGATGAAAATTTGAAATGGGGTGACGTAGTGGCACTGGGCAGGTCGCAATTCTGTGCAGCAAATGCAATGAATGTGGATGCACTTTCAATGGGTTATGAGGACGCTGATATGCCAAATTCAGCTGATGAGATTAACAATATTTCGTCATTTGTTGCAGGCAAGAGGAGCGGGCTCCCGAAGATGCCCTTGTATCAGAAAGTTGTGAAACACTGCAGTTCTTGGGAAGAATATTGCAGACGCGTGGGCAAGAATCTCTGTCTTGGTTGTGGTAGCATGGATCATGTCTGGAGCAAGTGCTCGCTTAACCACCCAAAAGGGAGAGGGGATTAAGTGGACAGGAGTCCTTAGTCCCTAGTTTATCGTTGGTAGCTGTTTCAGGTTTAATTAACAAAACAGTACACCATGAAATCTCCCCCACAGACCAATTGCTGGTTGATGGACATATCTGTGGACATGCCATATGCACACTCTTTGACAATGGATTGCAAATAAGTGTTATACATCCAAGGATATGCAAGCATTTATGTATACGCACAGAAAAGCTTGATTCTCTGCAGCCGACACGAATGGCAAGTGGACAGATGTACAAGGCTGCCAAAGAATACTGTAATATTTCGATTGAATATGCTGAGACGACAGTGAATATTGCATGTTTAGTTTTGGCAATTGCCAAGGATGACATTATTGGCAATGATTGGCTGAAACGCAATGCAGGTGTTATCAATTGTAAATCAGATATTGTTGAATTCGGACCCCGCGGTAAGCGCCAAATGATTCGCGGCAATAATGCAACCAAGTCGCTAGAGCAATTGAAGCCATTATCGATACACGGGTTAGAGCTCGCTCACAAGAATGATGAGATCGATGAGTGGGGCTGGATCCGATTGGAGTGGCCCAACGACAGGGTGAAAATTACAGCAATTTCAACATCGCAAGAACGCCAGCTGGATAAATTATGCACAAAGTATGCCAGCATTCTGGATGAGCCACCGATGGGACCGCCAGCGAAGGGTGGGCGCAAAATGGAAATACATTTGAAAGAGGGCACAGCGCCCATCGCTAAGCCGCCATATCGCTTAGCACATGCAGAAACGGTGGAATTGGAGTGCCAACTGGCCGAGTTACTGAAGAAAGGTTATATCAGACCTTCCTCGAGCCCATGGGGCACCCCGGTTTTATTTGTGAAGAAAAAGGACGGTTCGCTACGACTGTGCATGGACTACTGCAGATTAAATCAGAAAACAATCCGTGATGCTTTTCCGATGCCAAGAATTGAAGAGTTGCTTGATGATACCTGCGGTGCGACTATATTTTTGAAAATCGATTTGGTCCAGGCATACCATCAGGTGCGCATCCACGAAGAGGATATACCTAAAACAGCTTTCAGAACGAAATCCGGGTTATTTGAGTACACTGTTGTTCTATTTGGATTAACAAATGCACCGGCCGTTTTTCAATGAGTCATGAACCATGCATTGACGGATTTGCTTGGAAAAACATGCATCATGTATTTGGATGACATTTTGGTATTTTCGCGTAACACGCAGGACCATGTGCATGATTTGGATGCAGTGCTCGCATGACTGAAAAAGCACAACTTGCGTTCCAAGCCCGACAAGTGTGCTTTCTTCCAAAAATCTATCAATTTTCTTGGCCATCAGCTGTCAAAAGATGGTATTGCGACGGATCCGATGAAGGTATCTGCTGTTCGCGAATGGAAAACACCAGAATCGACTACTGATGTTCGTGCATTCTTGGGTTTGAGTGGCTATTACCGGTGTTTTGTTAAGGACTATGCAAAGATAGCAGCGCCGATGATGGATATTCTGGCGCTATCATCGTTTGCATGGAATGAGCAGGCTGATGCTGCATTTCAAAAACTTAAGCAGCAATTATCCTCTGCGCTGATTGTGCGGCAATTTGATCCAAAATTACCAATCCAGGTGGAGACAGATGTGTCAGGTATAGCAACCGGTAGCATTCTATTCGGCAAAAATGATGCCGACACAACAGAATTACCCTGTGCATGAGCAAGAATTACTTGCAATTATGGCCTCGCTCAGCATCTGGTGGCACTATTTGGCAGGTGCGGATTTTGAACTCATTACTGACCATGAATCCATTAAGTATATCTGGACGCAGCGCGATTTGTCAAAACGCCAACTTCATTGGCTGGGCGTCATTGAGCAATTCCCATTTAACCTGGTGTACCGGAAGGGTTGCAAAAACATGGTCGCTGATGGTCTTTCCTGATCACTGACAATGCAGGCTGACAGGGTTCTTGCCGAAAGAAGCAACAATGCCACGCAAGTGAAACAATCCACCCCTCGAACAATGGTGGAACCTGATACCCCGACCCCCACCTCACCTCGCGTAGACGGGCCAACAGTGCCTGGACCAACAACTCCTGAGCCGATGACGGCTGAGCTGATCACTGAACCGGCAGGACAACATGAATCACCGATCACACCTGCTCTGTGAGGACGATTAGACGCGGAACCCACTTATGACGTCATAGTGGGAAAGGTGTTTACTTTAAACACTTAGCATGTTTATGTTTTCTTTCTAAATGTTTCCTTAGTCTTTTCACGGGGATTCAAATATATTGCCTACTTTATAGTTTATTCCTCTTTACAGAAGTGCTCTCAAGAATTGCAGGCATCCGTGAAGAAGTCCACTCAAATCTAGAGCATGCACAGCTTTGCTGGATTGATAACCATGACAAGAATCTGCATGAACCAGATGTCAAAGTTGGTGATAAGGTTATACTATCCATATGGTTTGCGACACCACCATATTTGCAAAACTGCTCAAACTGCTCACTGCAGCACAAGTGGTCAGGGCCATACATGGTGATCAAGGCAGTTGGCAAGAATGCATTCAAACTTGAGCTGCCACCTGACATGCACATACATCCTATTGTTTCCTGGTCATACCTCAAGAAGTACAATGAGTCAGATCACTTTAAAGACCATATACTTGAGAAGCTGCCACCAGTTGAGGTGAATGACTATCTGGAGTACTGGATTGAGAAAATTGTCTCTGATTGGAACTTTAGGAACAAGCACCAGTACCTTGTAGATTGGCAAGGCTATGGTGAGAATGATAGAACATGGGAGCCAGAGTCTGCCTTCTCTAATGCCAAACAGGTACTGAAGAAGTATAAGCATGCATAGGGTCTTAATGGATGTGCCAGAGTCTAGTCCTATGAAGGGGCAAATGTGATACTGATTGGCTGCATCAGGGGCACCCACCCTGGCCACTCATCATAGAGGGTATATGATACCCCCCAGCTGGGCCTTAATTGTTGTTTTAGGTTTCCTTAGTTCTTTTATAAGGATTCTACTCTATTGTTTATTATAAATGCTAAAACCATCTTCACAATCGCAGCCTTAGTAAGTCATGCGATTACTGTATGCACATGTCTAATGTGCTCCTCCATGTTGTGAGAGAACACCATAATCTTGTCAATATACACAGCCACAAAATCACATCCACACAAAAGTCATGCCATGAGGTGCTAAAAATGTGAAGGCAAGTGTAGTTCTACTTAGTATAATAGAACTGTTTAAATCTACAATGGAGTATAGTTACTTAAAACTCCCCAAGTCACTGACTATAAATGTATTGTAGAAACAACTAAAAGAAATATAAAAAGGAATGCAGGTCCAAAACCTGGATCCCATAGAAAGATTACTAATAAAGCGATTATGCGTACTGCTCAATTGCATATATTGTTTAGTGAGTGATCACGTAATTCTCAGTGGAACACATGACACTGCAAACAACAGTAAGTTCTTTAGTCCAAATGGTGCATGTATAAACACATACTGCTTACTGGCCTATGAAAACACTGTCTTTGGCTGATCCTCTGGTGCAATCGGTAGGCAGTGGTAGGCTTTCGCAACATCCAATGTCATAAAAACTGTTATGCCAGACAGCTGTGAAAATATTTCCCGAATAGCTGGCAACAGAAACACATCATCCTGTGTGCATTGGTTTACTGCACGATAATCGACAACTGGGCATGTATCTGTCATATCGCCACTGCTGTCTTTTTTTGCAACTGTAAATAACATTGTGTTATAGAGACAGCCTACTGGTGCCAGTTTAATAAATCTAGCCTCACACCATTTGTGCACTTGCTTTTCAACTACTGTTGCTTACGCATATGAAAAGACCAGCTGGCACTGGTACAAGCACAAATTCTCAGTATCATCATAAAACAGAATCTGTACTACCATGCCTAGCAAAGGACACAGTTTGTTGAGGTCAATCACTGCATTGGCATCCAAAACCACTTTCAACTACTGCAATATATCCTCACAGTGCTCGAAATCATCCCCAACATCACACTCTGGTTCATCATTGCCAGCTGTTGTTTGCGGTGTCACGTGATATATCACGTGATCATCGCTAAACAATATGAGCGATCGGGGCAACTACCCGATTGCTTATAATATTGTTTTCTAGTGGGTTCATTGTTTGAACCCGCATTCCTTTTTTAATTCTTTTAGTTGTTTCTACAATATAGCTTGTAGTCAGTGACTCAGAGAGCCAAGGAACAATATCTCCAGCTATTCAGACTATTACTTTTAGATAGTCTATACCAGCATTCTCAGCAACTGGATGATGAGTGTAATACTTGACTCCTGCCAGAAGCTTGCCCAGTCTGTACTGCTCAATGATGTCAATACTGAGCAGGACTGGCAGATTGATCTTGTGTGGAAATGATTCTATGTGTAACACATATATATGTTCTGCTGTCAAAAACATGACTGTACAGTATCCCCAGTATGGCAGCGTGGTTTCACTGGCTAGACGAAATGAACCTGAGAGCAGTTCAACTTTCCTCCCAAGTCATTCAATGATACTATGTAAAATCAGCATCATCGATGATCCAGTATCCACTTCAGCAATAGTCAAAATCTCCCAACCATTTGCCGCCAAGTGAATGGGTACCATCCAATTGGGATGGGGCTTGGTGGGAATAATGCAGGCTTTGGATAATGCCTTCTGCCCCACTACCCCCAGTTCCTTAATTAAGGTATGGCATTCATCACTGTCGGAACCCACTTGATAGGTTGAGGGGGATGTCACCTCCAGTTTATGAAATTTGGTAACACCCATGGCTTGGGCGAGCTGCAGTTTGAGCAGCTCAGTATGCCATTCAACCTCTGATAGGCGCCACCATTTAGCCAAACTAGTGGTAGTCTCCTGGTCAATAATACAAACCTGATGACTCATCGACCCCAGCCTATAGTTGATGCAGTCATCCTCATGATCAAATGCAACTACATCAGCATCAGCATCATCACAAGCAGCATTGTTCATCTCTGTCTGATGACTTGAGATGGTTTCAGCATGATTTTCTGCATCAGGTTCAGGAGCATCATTACCACCATTAATCTATGAAACATGATCCTCCTCTGCTTACATCTGATGACTGTGCAGTGCAAAACCAGGCTGGGATTGTTGCACACAATTTAATTTGCCTGCCATTTAGGCATACACTGCGACCTGTCCTTACAATTATCTGGAC
>KZ303499.1:0-102903 GCA_002705745.1 Coemansia reversa NRRL 1564
TGTCCGGAAACTCCTCTAGTGAATATTTAGAAAGATTTCCCTTCATAGGAACATCTTCAGGCTTCTTGCCCTTAGACGTCCCTGCAACAGGAGCATCAATTTCCATTTTGACTAAATCCAAAAAGTGGATTATAAAATAAGAAGAAGAATAAAATATGTTGCGACAAGTGGCCGTGTATCTTTAATGAAGCAAGTGACTATAGTTTAAAGAATCTTTATTCTTCTTAATAAAACACATTTGAAAACTATTGTTGGTCATCTTGCTTTTATACAGATTCGCCAACACCTCTTGCAATTAATTCCTGTCGTAACTATTACCAAGATATGAGTAAGATCATATCCTGGTTATTGTACGTCAGGGGATTAATCACTTCCAATGTGACATTGCTCTGAACGCGTTTCATGACCCCTATTACGTCTTGTGTGGCGCAGCTCATGGTTAATGTCCGAGAGCCATTCGGCCCTCGCAACATATATATATAGTTTTTTTATGACTTATTTTGCTAGAATGGTTAGAACATCGGTGTTTACTTAACCTTGCTTATTAGTCAACCAGCATATTTATTGATTTTTTAAAAAACGTAACAATGCCCGGGTGGAAAAACGAAAGCGACAATATATATCGACCGGAGGTCAGTCGACCTTTTCTTATCTGCATCTATTGTAACAGATCGTTCAGCTCTTATGAAGATCTTACTAGTCACCTTGAAGATTGTCCAAGCATTAGACGTCCAGGCTAGTTAGGTTTAAAAAATATTTTTTTTTCTGCAAGACATAACCAAAAATAACATTTTTAAATAAAGGGTAACTGTAATTTAAAGCTAGATTTTAAACTTTTGCATGGGACTAGAGTGTTACTATTTTTTTTTTTTGTTATTTGTGGTCGACTTTGCCAAATGGTTTACCATTATTTTTAGCCAAATAAAAAGATATGATATTGCCTAAAACCGCTGATCGTGGTTTTAATAAATCCTTTGGAAAATGTTATTAAATTTTGAGTACTTTCAAATGGTAATTGTAAGCGCTTAGCATTGCTTTCTGTCTTATGAATCATAATCCCAGGACAAATTGGATCAGCTAGGGGGTTTTTGACAATATTGCAGTTAGCAACTATTTTTAAGAAGCGAGTAATACACAACAGATCCTGGTTATTCAAAAATCCAGCACTAGATGCGAGTAACAACGATTATGTCAATATAGCTTTACTAAAAGCAGATTTTTCACTTGATCTACAAGCTCTGAAGTGCTTTACCAACTTTAGAAATCAACTGCACAGTTGATTGTTACACGCCACACCCAAACAATCAACTAAAAGCATAAAGCGAAATGTAGTTGTCATTTGTCTAGTGCTAAAACCAAACAGTTGCTTTTAAAATGGATAAGCAGGAATAATGTAGTTACGCCTACTATAGGTTATGTCACCAAGCCACACTTTTATGACATGTACTTTTAGTCTTTTAAACGCACAACAACAATACAAGTAACGTGCACAGATATTTTCTTTGTTATCTGCTGACAACTGGTTAGTAGCTGTAAATAGAAATAGAAAAAAGAATCCCTCGTATGCTGAAACACCCTACAAAATCATTGTACATATTCAAAAGAGGCGTCATCCTGTTGTCTGTCAGGAAAAGCAAGCAGGCAGCAATGAAGAAACAAGCTGTTTATGGTCGAATTGTGGTGCGCCATACTTTTTATTATTTCCGCATGGCTAGTGAATCTATGACATGCTTCAATTGTACAGCATCTTAGCAGGTGATACATTATCTTTCTAGCATATCTCTTTTTTGCTCTAAAAGATCAAATTTGATAATGACTATTCTGTCTTGCAGATCGTCTCACCAAACAAGAAAGCGCCTTGCTGCTTCATACTTTCTTCTGCACGCATCTGAATGTCAACTTTTCTGTGTCTAAAAGTGAATAATGTAAAATCAGTTTGGCTTAGCCACAAGACAAAATCGCTACAGTATTTAAGAAATAAAAGTTAAAATTAACATGTGCAGAATATTTTACAACATTTTCTGCAACATACTTTTGAAAACCATACATTAATTGTATGGACGGTGTTAATTGCTATTGTTCTTAAATGCAAAGTAAGCGTTTACAAAAAGTGAATTCAGAGTATGATTTTAAGCAGATTTGATAGGCTGCGTTGATGTAAACAGAAGATGATATATGAATGTGGGCATATTTATTTGGGGGGAGAGTGAAAAAAAGCACAGCATGACACTATTTTCTCACATTGATGTGATTGCATAAAAAAAAAAGCTGGAAAGTATTCGGTGTGGCGGCGTTACCAGCAAAAAAGGGCAGTTGATGTGCAGTGTTTGGTTTCAGCTTAGAAAGAGAAATTGCAGACTGGCACAGACACATTTTGCACAGAAACTGCTGAAAATGGATAATGGCAATTGTGGCAGGAGGCACAACAAAGAAGAACAGGTGAGCATGTGGATGGGCAGCCAGTTGGAACAGATCCTGGCAGGGTGATGATGAGACAATCTCGTGGGTGACGCTGGTCTTTCTATCCGCTCGCGGATGTCGCTCCTCCCTCCTTTTTTTGTCGCCGCCTTGCAAGCCACAACTGCCGTATTTAGTGCATAACCTCCTTTCTTGCGTGTCCATACTTAGGCTTATTTTCTGCGGTTGCAAGCCAGCAATCTGCGCTTTTCTGCACAAGCCAGACAACAACTGAAACTCACCGAGTCTGAAGCATTTTTTTTTTTGTGTACGCCGCCCCACTTTTCAAAAACTCCCTTACTTACCAGAAAAAGCCTTACAGACTCTATAAAACCCACCCGCCCCATTTCGCTCTCCGCTATAAAGGCTTGAGTGGCCCGAACCTGAAAACCTGCACGATTTCACATTTTTCTTTTGTCAGGACCATTTCAAGTATAAAACTGCGTGTACCTTTTTTTTTTCCTATCACCTATTTATCATTATAGCACAGTATATAAATTTTCAAAAAAAAAAAACTAGCACAGACATGTCTATTGGATCGCTATATCACTCTACCATTTCCAAGATCAAGACACGGTTGCATGGACAGCAGGCCTTTGTATGCTTCTACTGCGGAGCAGTCTATCACAATTTGGATGAGTACAATCAACATGTCGAATCGATGCACTACCACGAGCGTTAGACCATGTGTTCACAAGTTGTGAACCTTTTTGAAATAAAAAGTGGGTTCAAAACCGTGAACCCTTTTTCTATCCCTGACAAGTGGATGAGCAGACTAAAAACTTACGCTACAAAACCGTTAAGCGGGGTCGAGTGTGATCGGTCCAATGCGTTTCCTTTTTTTTTCTTTCTTTATTTTTCTTTTTCTTGCGTGCAGGCATCAAGCCTCGTCAGTTATTTCCGCATAGTCCAGCTGCATAAAGGGGAATCGGAGCAGGAGAGGGGCTTTTGTTAGTTAAAAAAAAAAAAAAAAGTAAAGCCCAACGATTGCATATAATTCAGTATTTATTAATTTCGTTTATTTTCTCATACAAAAAAAAAAAAAAACAGTGCAATTTGCGTTTATTATGTTTGGTTAGAGAGGAATGTTGTGACAGACAATGTCGAATAGCGCGAATTAATGCGTTGTATAGTTTGTGAAGACGTAACCAATGTTGGCTTATGCGACCCAAGAAAAAAAAAAGACACTACCGAAGCTGCAACAAATTGTTTGTGCATGTTGTTGTTGCTGCAGATTACTTTAGAATGCGCATGTCTGTACATAAGTACTCTGCATCCACTTTCCTGGGAAGGAATGTGATATATCAGATTGACACTTTTTGTAATCGACTCTGCTGCACATAAACAACTTGTTTTGCTACCGTATGTCTGCGGTGCCGCATTCTGAGCAACGCCACTTGTACATGTCTCGGCTCTGCCATCCTCTTATCACAAGGTTGAAAAGCCGACACAACAAAAATATACAATGCGTCTCCTTTTCCCCAAAGTCGTATCCTTAACCCAAAGTACATCTCCGCGCATATGCTAACGCAGACAAGGCAAACAATTAAGATGTGCAGAGTCTTCTTTGGTCAAGGCAAAAAAAACGAGGGTTTGATGGCTGTTCATGTGTCTCACGTGTCCAAGGCAATTAGGAATTGTAGACATTACATCTGCCATCAATTAAAGTAACAGAGCTGAGAAAAAAGGGCTGAACAACAGACTAACAATGTGATATAAGGCATGACTAGTATTGGCTGCCTGTTGTCATGTGTTGGACAATTTTGTAGCCTCAGCTGTGATGACATAAATAGAGCTCGGTGCATAAGGCGAATTTCCCCTCCCTCTTTTTGGATTTGATATGGCAGATACAAGAGGGGAATTGAAAATGAATACATTTAACAGCCGAATGCAAAAACTTCTTTTTTTTATTGTACTTGTCTGCTCTTTTTTTTTTTTTGTCTATACATCTTTGCCATATTTTGCTATTCTGCAAGCAACAGGCAAGAACAGCTGTTACCAGGCCTACTTGGGTTCTTATCTATATTTACTGATCTCACTGACTGCAGCATTGTTTGCCCTGCTTGTCAAGAATATCCCTTGTCCCAGAAGCATCGTACTGTGCATTCGCATAAAGTTCAACACGTAGTTGCCTTCCCAGGGTCGCCACAAACTCCACCTAATGTACATTGCCAGCACTAGTTGTCCCGCATACATACTCTCTTTCTATCCTACCATTCATGTTTTATGATTACCTTGTACTACCTATAGATAACGTAAAAGGCCAGCTGTTTATTTCTACAAAGTTTTAACCATTTTTTTGTGTGGTATAGCAGACATAGCAAATATTATTGTAGACTAATCCGACTATCGGAATATCTTTTTGCTTGGGAATGGCGTTGTCTCAGCGTTTTGCGATTATTCAGAGGCCGTCAGAAATAAGGCAGAGACTTTTTGCAAATGACGGAGGAAGGTGGTTCTGTCTTCATTGCAACGTCAGTTATAAGACCCATCTCGCTCTAGAGGCGCATATTTATTTTTTTCATCGGTAGATCATATCAATGGAGATGGCATCAGAATCCACTCTTTTCCCAGTGATAAAGCTTGTCGTTATGCAATATTTTGATTAAAAAGCACAACTATGAAGCTGTACAATACAAACTCAAAATGGGGGAAGAGGGATGTTTACTGCGGCAAGGAAATGTTGGCAGCTGCCTGCGACCAACCACTAAAACATATTGACAGTTTCTACGGAGGACTCGTCTTAATGTATTTTCTTTTATCTTCTCATTTATTTTACTGACATTTTAACTGCTCTTTCACCTTGACGCTCTAGAAGTACATATTACACATCAACGTAGAATGGCAAAGTTTGTACCGTTTAATGGCAAGGGCTTAGCTTACTTTAATCGCGTCGACAACGGACACATCTGCAACTTTTGCGGCAAGAAGATGAAAACGTTTCAACTCTACGAGTCACACTGGCCAAAGTGCACCGGAGTCTGCAAGGAGCGAAAGCTCAAGCCATTTCCTTTACCCAAGTATCCACATGTTCGTAGTTCATTCAAATGATCATCAGCTCGGCTCACCAAACACATGACTCGATTCAACAAGAGAATTTACGCGTGAATTTGTTGGCTTGTCTTATTTTTTGTTTTTTCACTTCTCCAAAAACTTTTCATACTCTTTCCGACACTTTGGCTTGTTTTTTTTTTTTTTTTACTTGCTTTTTTTTTTCTATTGTAAGTTGAAGAAATGTCTCGTCTTTATGTTGGACGTCTTCCGCGCGACGTGCGTGAGAGAGATGTTGAGAGGCTATTTAAGGGTTATGGTCAAATCCGTGACATTTGCCTTTTGTCTGGCTTTGGGTTTGTTGAGTTCCGTGATCGCCACGATGCTGAGGACGTGATGCACGACTTTAATAACCGCACTTTTATGGGTGAGCGTTTGATTATTGAGCCTGCGCGTCTTGACCGTCGTCGTGAGCGCGGTGGTCCTGACCGTGGTGGCCCTGATCGTGGCGGACCTGACCGTGGCGGATTTGACCGTCGTGACGACCGCCGTCGCATGGGCGGTGCTTCAGGGGCCCCTCAGAGGACTCCATTCCGCGTACTTGTCGAGAATCTTTCGTCGATGGTCAGTTGGCAGGTAAGTACATAACTACGATTGTTTTTTTTTCCATCACTGCCTCCTTCCTTATTATTTCCATTTCTCCACTTTGTGATGCACTCCATCTCCTTTTGTGTATAAGAAACTCCTCCCTTGATAAGCGAAACACGTTTCATAGCCAGAGCTCTGTTGCTATTTTTACAGTGAAGTGCTTCAACTAACCGGGATTGCTTGATAGCATTCCTGCCTCATAAATGCAGTCTTCAAATGGCAATGCGCTGTTTAATATATATGTTCCTTTTTTCTCACATTTGGTGGTCTAGCCACTTGCTACACTTTGCTTCTTGCAATTCCTGGAAGCTGATAAAAGGAGGCTGAGGCGATAATTACCAGACGACGCCATGAGCGTTACTACCTTGTTTGTGACGATATATACTGGTATCTTTGGGTTCGCGCTTGAGAGGAGGTGTGTCGCGCAGTTAAGATGAGGGGAGGCGTACGCATAGAACCTTAAAAATGCTGTTCTTTAGTCAGGATCTGGAAGCAGACCTTTTTGCGCGTGAAGTTGGATCTGTGTTCGCTTTATTGAGGAAGGAATGGCTCGATTTGTGAATGGACGATGAAGGATTTTTTTAACCAAAAAAAAAAAAAAGCGTCGCCAAAGGCGGAGCACGCGCAGAGACGCAATGATGACATGTTGTGCTAACGGCTTGCGTCGAAAGAACTACTGTGACGATCTGATTTGGTGACTACAGGACTTGAAAGACTTTGCTCGCCGCGCTGGCGAAGTATCGTTTGCCGATGCCCACAAGCTGCGTCCCGGCGAGGGAATTGTCGAGTTTGTTGACGAGAGTGGGCTCAGAAATGCCCTGCGCAAACTCGACGGCGAGGAACTGCGTGGCCGTCGCATTGTAATACGCAAGGTAAGCTATGCAGTACATTCTCTATGATTTGTTGTCAGTAGGGAAAAAGCTATTACGATTTAGTTTATGTACTGATTATTTTATTTTTCATTTGTTTTATTAGGATCCTGGTCCTCGTGGTGGTGGTGGTGGTGGTGGTCCCCGTGGTGATCACTCGTTCCGTGAGCGCTCTTACTCGCCTGCTGGTGGCAGATCGCCTGGATACCGCAGATCTCCTTACTACCGCAGGTCGCGCTCCCCTGGTCGCCGCATGTCGGGATCACCTGGTCGTCGCATGTCAGGATCGCCTGGTCGTCGCATGTCGCGTTCTCCTTCGCCTCGGTCGCGTAGCCCTCGCGACAGGGATGATCTGCCACCGCCGCCGCCTCCTGGTCATCGCTCGTCGCACTCGCCCATGTCTCCGCGCTCTGCCTACTCGCCGCGTTCGGCCATGTCCCCTCGCTCGCCTTCGAGCCACGAGCTTAATGGTGAGCCAAACCCTGTGCCGCCTCCTGCTGAGGATGAGATGGGCAGTGGCTGGGCGTAGTGCTTAGATCGCCTTTTTTTTTTTTTGCCTCATTTCATTTGCCTTCTTTCATTCACTTGATTTGAAGGCCCTGGATGACAGCCAGCTTTGTTTGGTTATGTCGTCTATTTTCTCTATTCTTAGTTTTCTTTTCAGAAACACATAGCGCAGATATCATTTTCTTTCAATAGCGCTAGTCAAAAAAAAAAATAAACACTTTTTGTTTACTTTATACGCATAAGAAGATCCAAGTAATGATGCGCTTCTTGCAAGAGAATTTCTGTTCAAAGAACTTTGCATTGCTTTGGTTGCAAATATTAGCATTGTAGACGTTTATCGTCTTTGAAAAAACCCCCTATTAAATGCTACTTTTTATTAGTACCCCTGAACATGCCACTACTTTTACATTTTTCGACATGTTATTTTTATACTTGAAAGTAGCCCGCCCACTAGAAACAGAAAATATATAAACCTAGCCAGTTCTAACCCCTTTTGAAGCTAATGCTTGTACAATACAAAAAAAAAAAACAAAGTTGAGACCATCTATGTCTGCTTTTTGCTACATAAGCTATTTTCTATTTGTAATTAGATTTCGACTTTTCGAGTTTCTGTAAACGGTTTGTTACGCCCATTAACCGATCAGCGGGTAAGCCTTACATGTATTTAAAGCTTCTGTCGGGCCAAGCAGAGGTGGCTGGGAATAATATACATTTTATTTGAAAAGCAAGAAACAAGTTATCGGCATGTGGGTTTCTTTTTGGTACCTTCCATGTCGTTCTATTTATATGTTATCTTGAGTAATTGCGCTGGTTTCCTTAGGGAGTAGGAATACTCTAGTACCCGAGATATGAACTCATCTTCTGGTCGGAAAAAATCCTGCAGTTCGGTTGAGAAGAACTGCCATTTCAGGGGACTGCACTGTGATAAGGGCTGAATCTGACAGAGACTGTCAGACTTAGCACTGGATGGCTCAGCCTTTATCACAGTGCGACTCCCTAAGGCAGCAGATCTCCTCAACCGATCTGCAGAAACATTGCTGATCAGGAGACAAGTTCATGTCCCAAGCGATGAGACATTTCTGCTTTCTGAGAAGGTCACTGCAAAACACACAAGACAGAGTATAAATAAGGCGGCACGCCAGTTACCAATGGAGGATCCAACATGTTGACAACTTGTCTTCTCTTTTTATTGAATAAACTACTCACGTTCTTGTACGTACGTCGCTGCTAGTGCGTGGAAATACACAGATAACTTGTGCAAGAAGTCTTCTAGGTCGTGGGATTGGCCAAGGAAGGGTTCTGGCAATGGGACACAAATCCTGTGTGCGACTAACTGTTCTCGTGACTGGTTAAGCTGTTCTTGGAATGAGTTGCGCAGCGATATTAAATTTTCATGATTTTCCCGTTTGATGGTAGCTTGAGCTTTGCGTAATACTGTTATTTCTTGGAGTAGGGGATTCATCGACTCTTGGACTTCTTGTTTATCGCTCATGATGTTGCTTAATATTAAGACATGCTTAGTTTTCTGAAGATTTTACTTGGTACTAATCAACTATAATTCTTAACGCTGTTAATATTTTCTGGAGGAAGATGCCGACAAAATAAATTACTTTTCAAGATTACCTATAAACTTCAGCAACGTCTGATAAAAAAACCTACCGGAGCTGCTACTTTATACAGCTAAGCTAACACGGAATATAGAAATATTAAGAAAAATATCAGGCAAGTTGGGTGTGCATGTTCAGGTGTACAATATAAGTATCATTGGTGAACTCATTATCGCCCCTTGTGGCTGTTGTTGGTATTGGTAAATTCTCCAGTTTCTACCACCAATGATATTAATTATCAACTGGTTACCAATGCTTAGTATCATGAGAAAATCGCTATAGGCACTTTTTCTGCTACATTGTATATAGTGTAAAACCAACGCCAACCATACTGCCAGTCCTCTGCTGCTCATGCACAAATAACACCGCCACTTATGACATACCGATTAGCACAAAAATAATCATTCAAACATTAAATTTTCTGCAAAAAACCAGTGCCTTCCCATGTGCACGTGTGCTAAAAGCGTGACCTTCCCTCCTCTTTGTGTGTTTTCTGTGCTGACCTGGTCTCCTCTTATTTGCGCTTGGCACCTCTTTAATCCTCAATTAGCATTTATATTCTTTTTTGTATTCTTATTAGAAGCGTCTACACAAAAGGGTAGTCTATATACGCTTCCATTAGACGACCTTTTTCTATTGCCTTTATAAATTCTTATTCCCGTAAACATTAGCTACAGAAATATTACGCGTCAATAGAAATGCAGCTGACATCTTGCGTAATTTTTGTGTTAGGAGCTGTGCAGTTATGCACAGCACTTGCTCTACGAGATCCGCTGTGGATGATTGTCCAAGAGGCAACGGGTTTATTTGCTAACGTAGAAGTTCGGACCAGTGGCAAGAACCACTCGCTTAACAATATCATCCGTGATGTCAGTGAAGAGGATGACCTTATTGATATAAAGTACGTTGACCTCGACCCGGAAAAGCCCAAGCGTAGCACACCTATCCACCTTAATGCTCTAGCCATGGTGAAGGACCATGTCGACTCGGCCACCGCTAACATCAAGGTCAAGTACGGTTTTATTACCCTACTCAATCGAAATTACGACCTGTGCGCAGAGTTAAAGACAAACCTTAACAAGACCTGCCCTGTTGACAAGGGCCCCATAGAGGTTAAGGTAGATGTCGATATTCCAGGGTTTATACCACCTGGCTGGTTCCATCTCGAAGCCACTGCCTGGAGAGACTCGGACGAGAAGCAACTGGGCCGTATCTTGGCCGACGTAAAGTTCTGACAACACAAGCAAACCAGGTATGCCATTATTTTTATTTTATCGTACTTTTATTAATATTTTCTTTGAGATATTTTAGTTTGTCCCGCGTCTTTTGTTTTCCTCGCTTTCATCGTGAAAACCTAGGTTCTCCCACTTGTCGCGGTCCATCAACTGTCTACATGATTATAACAAGTACAACAAATAAAGCATCAGTGAGGCATATGCTGTTGCTTTTTTTTTTTTTTCAATCGGGAAAATAACTGTATTGTCTATAACCAGTCAATTTTTTTTCATAGCTATTATTAACTTACTTTTGCATCCGACATTCGAGATATTCCTTGGACAGAGTACGACATTTCTTATTACTACCGCTGCTGGTCTCCAGACATTCCAGATACCGGGCCATCACTACTTTGCATTCCCCGCCATGGTCTAATGGAAAGCTACCACGATCGGGCGGCGTAGGCTTAATCGATATCTTTGGCGGTCCTCCAAAACTCATCAAAGTGCACTTTCTACGTAAGAACGACTAAAAGGCAGGATTAATAAAGCTAGATGCAATGGTATAGTATATGTTTTTTTTTTTTTGAAGTAAATCAATATCCCCTTATTTTTATATTTCGCAATATATGACGGACTACCGATGGAAAAAAAACTATGGTCTGTACTTCCAATAAAAAAAAAGAATCAACATTGGTTTTTTTAGTGGTGGCTACCCTTCTTTTTCTTCCGTTGTTTGGTAGTTGCGCCGCTACCCGTAGGAATAACCACCTGTTCCTCTGATACCTGCACTTTGTTTGAAAGCTTTTGGAACTTTGCCACAAAAAACCCATCCATATTGTGGGTGTGTGGGTAAAAGCGACGGGTCAGTGCTAGTGAGCTGTGGAAGGAGTGGCCACGGAAGCTTGTAAATCCAGGGCGGCCAAAGTCCAATCCCGTATCAACTAGTTTGATATTGGGCCGCTTGCGCAGTGCATAATTGACCACTGCCTCGTCCTCATCTACTGTTACCGAGCAGGTAGAGTACACAATATATCCACCGGTGCCCGAATCTGCATTGACCGAGTCGATTGCTGAAAGAATCAGCTCCTTTTGGAGACGAGTCAACATGATAAAATCCTCAGGACCCTTGTTTACCTTAACCGAAGCATCCTTAGAAATGACACCAGTACCACTGCACGGAGCATCAAGAAGCACGCGATCAAAGCCTCCCATTACCTTTGGAAATTCACGACCATCGTAGTTGCACACTACCACATTTGATGCACCAAGTCGATGAACATTGGCTACCAGCGCCTTCTCGCGCTCACGATTCGCATCGTTAGCAACTACCATACCAGTATTCTTCATCAACGCTGCGCAGTATGTGGTTTTACCACCAGGGGCAGCAGACATATCCAGTACCTTTTCATTCTCTTGAGGGGCAAGAGCAACCACAGGTAAAAATGAAGAAGCAGCTTGAATCATGTAGTGACCAGCCATATATTCGGGCGTAGCACCAATAGGTACTTGCGAATCAAATATGGTAAGACCCACCTTGGTCCATTTACCAATAGGATCAAGATTGACACCACGGTTAATCAATGACTGAGCGAGATCGCGTCGCCGTGCCTTCAGTGTGTTGGTGCGAATGGTCACTGGTCGTGCAACTTCGTTAGCCTCAAAGAACTCTATGGCCTCACCCACAGCAAATAAATCCATAAGTTTGTCCATTAGGAATTCATTGTATCCGTAATAATAACACATGTCGCGCTTGAGTTGACTCATATACTGGTTGCGTGATTTTGTCTCGTCGCGAAGTTCGGCAAAGTTTCCCAGCACGCGTATTATTTCTTGAATTCGCAGCTGCACTTGTGATAAATCCAAGGGTGCTTCCTTTTCTAGTTCTACCTGCTCTTCAGAGGGCAGTTCAAACAGCTCGCGTTCGCCCTCAACTACTGCCTCGCCTGTCTCCAACTCCAACTCGGCCATCTCAGCTTCCATCTGGCGCCGCGCATCAATCTTCCGTGACCGCTTCTCCATATCGCGGAATGTCACTGCTTCGTCATCGTCTTCTTCTGCGTCAGTATCAAACTCATCATAAGACTCAATGCCGTCGTCCGATTCAGCCTCGTCAGATTCATCGCTGAGCAGCGAAAGCGGTTTCTGTGTAACTGTTTCGGACTCGGACCCTGAATCAGACCCGGACACATCAGACTCGCTATCTTCATTGACAGAGGCAATCTCAGCTTCAGCCGCCGACCCATCCTCTGCCGACGCAAACTCCTCCTCGGAACTGTCTGCATTGTTGTCATCCGCGGATTCGGCCTCTTCATCGCTCTCCAGCTCGCTATCCGAATCAATTCCACCATCCGAATCGGATACTATCGGGGCATTATCCCAACCATCTACTGGAGCATCCTCATCGAGAATAGTAGCAGCGGCAGGAGTATCCTCCTCTTCCTCATCTTCGCTCTCAACCTTTGGCTTGGTAATCTTCTTATTGGGCTTTGGTGCAGTATTGCGCTTGCGCTTGCGCTCATTGTCTTTGGGAGATGCGGGCGGCTGCATCCGACGACTGTCCTTATTCTGCTTCAATGCAGCTTCTCTCTGCTTATGAGCACGAATAGCTTCATGTTTTAGTCTATCGTTAAGCTTTTTTGTTACTTTGCCTTCGATCTTGTTTTCAAGCTCAAAAGGAAGCGGAACGTCCTGTTTGTTCTTTGCCCGACGACCCATCCTGCAGTTCTTCTGATCCTCTTAGCAAAATAACGCGATAATAGGATTGTACAAAAATAAACTGAAAGACACAAATGCACGAACAACAACAACAAGCGCTTTCACTTGCGAAAAAGGAGATGGCACCACTGTATACTTTGTGTTTATCAGAGAAAAAAATTCTGCCACAAAAAAAAAAGGTAGATCGGGTGATTACGATCAACAAATACTATATTTTGGAAAAGTATTGGCATTTAGAAAGATTATTCTGGCGTCATTTGGTATGCCATTTGGGCAGTGTGTTTGCGTTGTGGGGAGGCCGTCGTTTGTGCATGGGCGGGTAAGTTACATGTATTGTATTGTATTGCTAAAACCATCTATGCTATGTGTCTACTCAAAACTACTACTAATGTCTTGTTGATCTGTTTCTTGGTTCTTTCTTCTTGTCTGCCGACGCAAACTGTACCTGCAAATCTTACCCGCCAACTACACACGCCAATCACTCACACACTTTGTTTCTCTTGACGCAAAACACAAGTCCACTTCGCTACCAAAAATTACCTTGACCAACGCAAATGTTTTTTTTTTCATGCGCCAATAGTTTTCTTAAAAACAATATCACGTGGTGAGTAATTTAATGGAAGCCAACAAAAGATAAACAAAACAATAGGAACGCGAAACAACAAAAAACAAAAGCTTAGGCAGAGCCCAGAGTCTTGACAATAACAGCACGAGCCGGGTCAATGGCAAACATCTGCTGAGAAAATAGCGGAGAGACGTAAAATTCTGAGCAGTCATTGACACCAAATGCCGCTGCCTGCGACTCAAACTCTGGTTTGGCAACCTCAACAGATTCCGGTATATTGCCACCATACTTGAGCGAGTGGAAAGTAAGGCGTTCCTGCACAAGCTTTCCAAGTAGATAATAAAGTAGCTCAAAGTGGTCACGCCTAGTATAAAGATACTTGTTAAACTTACGACGCAGCGAGCGCATCACAGATAGCTTCTGAGCGGCAATAAAGCCCTCAAGGGCTACGCGAATAGCAACTTCAACATCATCGTTGCGTACATAGTCACGCAAATGCATGCGCGCATGTGCCTCAGCCAAACGCACCATAGACTCTATATGACGTACAGTGATAGGCACACTTCCAGTGGCCAACGACTCGCGACGTAGTTCTCCATAAAGATGTGCAATCTTGTCTGAATAGCGCTCGGATATGCGCGGCTGCACATTTTCGCGGGCATACATAATGTACTTGCGTAGCAGGTTCTGTGGGACAATGTCTTCAGACACCGCCTCTTCCTCCTCTTGTTCGGGTGGGGCCTGGAACAGCGGATGTGATCTGCTATGGCTTTCAACCACAAAGCGCCCCAGCATTTCGTCTTTAACCGGATCAACCTCATCGCGAACTACGCTGAGCACATCAAAGCGAGATATGATGGGCTCTGTCAGCTCGACATTCTGCGAGAATGCGAGTGCCGGACGGTAGCGTCCACCAATTGGATTAGCCGCTGCGATAACCGAGCACCGCGCTTGCAGTGTGGTAACAATACCCGCCTTAGAGATTGAAATGCTCTGCTGCTCCATGGCCTCGTGGATTGACGTGCGGTCGGCATCGTTCATCTTGTCAAATTCGTCAATCAAGCATACCCCGCGATCTGCCAGCACCAGTGCTCCGCCTTCCAACGTCCATTCGCGGGTCACGGGATCCTTACGTACGCTGGCAGTCAGACCGACGGCGCTGGCACCCTGACCAGTAGTGAAAACTGCACGATGTGCAGTGCCTTCTACGTACTTTAGGAACTGCGACTTTGCAGTACCAGGGTCGCCGAGCAGCAGCACATTTATGTCTCCGCGAGTGCGCAGCTTACCGCCAATGTCCTTGGCCACTCCACCAAATAGCGTTAGCGCCAAAGCTGTCTTGATCTGCTCGTGGCCGTAGATCGACGGCGCAATTGAGCGGATTAAGCGCCGTCCGATGTTTTCATCGCGCGCTAGTCCACGGATCGTGCGCTTGTCCTCCTCAGTGAGTCGCACAGCCGCAAACTCGTCAGCGCGCTTGGAAACATGGTTAGCCTCAATAATTGTACTAAATACTGGGAACCCCTGACGGTTATTCATCGACACATCCAGAGTGTGAGCGTAAATTCCAGTGACTTCAATTTCTTCGCCAGGTTTAGCACAGTCAATCAAATCCCAAAGCAACACAATCTCACGGTGTCTAGGTAATCTCCCCGGTGGTACTGATCCGGGTGTCTCTTGTAGAGTCAGACGCTGGTAATTGCGATAGACAGTTTGTTCAGAGTCTAACGAGAATGGTCCCTTTGACTGACAGATTACGCACATATTGACTTTAATCTCACTGTGAGCATCCTGGTAAAATGGACCGAGAATTGCGCCGCACTTGCCGCAGACAAACTTTACATACTTGAGCTGAGGGAACACACCAGTACGTCGACTGACTACGCCACTGACTCTGACCAAACAGTTAAGCTGTGACTGCCGTAGATCGCGTAGAGAGCAAGTGGTGGGCAATTCGGATACGCGTACGTGTATTTCGGGACGGATGCGAGCATAATCAGGAAACATAGTAAGCACTGCATCCATAGCCACATCATCCATTATTGCTAACATCTCTCGCGGAGCATTAGCTAAAAAGTATGCCAGTAGTGGACGTGCCCGTGCCAAATGTGCGTAGGTAACTTCCAAACTTTCTGCGTTTGCAGCACCCAGCTGTCGAATACGCTCACCATAAACTGAGGCACCCTTATCGTCAACGTATGAAAGTAAGAAGCGACGGAACTCGCGTGCAATGGTTTGTCGTGGACCTGATTCGCTGACCCATGCGGATACTGAATGACCTTTCATGTCCTTTAAATCGTCCATAGTCATTGCTCGCTCCTCATCAGCCACCTCCATAATGTCCATAAGATGCGCGTGTTTACTTGCGCCCGCTGAACGCCTACCTGAGCTACTGACGCGTGCATCTTCATCAAAGTCCTGCATAAAGGCAAGAGGAATGCGCGACTTGGAAAGCTGTCCACGACCCTGTTCAAGATCACGCCGCCGCATACGTGCCTCAACGCGTGCGCGTTCGCGTGGATCCATTGCATTAAAGTCTGTTTCATCCAACATATCCTCATCGTAGCGATCTAGTGATTCGTTGTACTGGTAATCGCGCTCCATATTCGGCCCAAACAAATCTTCACCCTCTTCGTCCTCGTCAATGGCAAGCATCTCACCCTCCTCTTCGCGCTGCCGCACTTCGTCATCCAATTGCTCTGGTAGGTCATCGTTCATCGGCTCATCTTCCACATCATCATCTTGAGTAAACCCAGGAAACGGCGAAAACGGAGGCGGACTCGACGGAGGTAGCGCTGGGTCGTTCATGCGTGGTGGTGAACTCGACCCAAATATCATCCCTCCTCCAGGAGTTGCTGGATATCTCGACTCCTCATTGTCGTCGTCTGAAAGCAGGTCTGCCTGCCTTTTGCGGTTTTGTCCTTCACTCTACATGTGGGAGTGGTTTGCAAGGATGTGTGTTATTTACTGAGTGGAGAGAAATAAATTGTAAGACTACCTATTTTCTTGTTTGTTACTAGTGCGCTCCGATTGTTTATGCTACTAGCAAATAAATTAGTACTTACCATTTGTCGTTGCAAGTAGCGATAAAAGAAAACAATCCTGAAGAAGGAAAAAAAAAGGTAAACAGAATGTCCAAAAATGCCTGGTGGAAACGCGTGTTTATTATTTTCACAAGATTTACTCTTTGGTTTGGTCACCAAGATCAAGAGATGATGTGAGCTGAACCGATTTAAGATTTAAAACAAACAACAAAACCATTAATGCGCCTTTCACCAACAATCACCTAGTATCTAGCAGATAGCATACAGAATATTAAATGGCAGCAAATATAAATAGAGGTTCTAGATATGGCCAAAGACTGTCTTGCGCTTGTCGGCAGGAGTCTGCGCCTTGTGTTGATGGACATGTTGTTCGCAGAAGAAACGCCCATCCAGGCTATAGTACACATCACGCAGAGACTCCCCACACTGCGCACAGGCAAAGCAGCCCGGATGGAATCGCCCCTCATACACCTGCGCACAAGGGCCTTCAATGGGCTCCTCGCACGCAGAACACAGCGAGCGATTGAGTTTGTGGTAGTCGTAGCGACAGTATGGTAAATGTTCAAAGACATAGAAGGACTTGTCAGGAAACTGTTTATGGCACTTTTGGCAGTTGAAGCATTTGCGATGCCACCACGAATCAAGCGCATGCACAGCATCCCTGGATGAAGTCGACTCGCATGGATGTCCGCAGCCGCGACACAAATGTGCAATCTGCTTATGATAGTCGCGCACACAATAAATTCGGCCCTGGTGCTCAATGCCTTGCACACCAGCGGGTATCTCTCCGGTGCGCGGAAGCCCCGATGACCGTACAATTGACCCGCGTCCCATGTTCGCAATGCTGGTACCGCATGCAGTGCAGTGCAGCTGGCGCTTGTGCGGTGTGCCGTTGGACATTGTGCTGCTTGTGCTGGTACTGCTCACCGTGCTGTCAAGGCGCGCGCGACGCATTTCTTCTATAGACAATTCTGCGCCTGCATGAAAGCCCATGGGCGAAGAAACTGAAGGACCGGCACTGGCTGTGCTTACCAGACTCTCGCGGTCTGACTCGGCGCGACCCTCAGCGCTTAATGCTTGCATTTCGCCCATCAGGTCGTCTAGCAGCGAGTCCAGCTTTGCAGACTTTAATTTCCGTCCAGCTGGTGGCATAGGTGTCATCCCTTTCGTTCCCATGCCGTTTGTATTGGGCGTTACATTTCGCTTTGGGCTGGAGACCATGTGCGGATTAGGCGGCGGAGTGGCGTGTCTTCCAAAGGATGAAGTCCGTGGCAGTCCATGTGGGTCAGAGGGCATCAGGGACGCAAGCATATCAAGCGGACCCTTAGCCAACCCCGAGATACCGTTTGTCGACGGCAACGACGACGCAGCGTGCATAACAGACGGCGCGGTGGCGTTCCGTGAGGGTTTGCGGGCGTGGGAGATTTCAATGGATGCCTGCGTGTGATTTCCTGAGGTACTTCGGGAAAGCGATGGGGGCAGGTGAGGCGAGGCAGACAGGCTGCCAGCGGCGGAAGAGCCGGCCGAGGGTTTTCGAGCTGAAATGCAGATCCTTGTGTCCACGCTAACAGCTGGTGGTGAAGGTCGGCGGTTCTGAGAGCCCCGAGGCACTGTCTCCTGCGCAACAAGTGTACCACTATTAGAGGTAGCATTGCTACTGCCGTTGCTGCGATTACTGTCGCCTCTGTGCCTGCTATCGGCAGAGGAAATTGGCAAAATGCCCTGGCCCTGGCGCGACGCTTCGCTTCCCGATATGCTGCGCTGCACCATTGTCGCCTGGGTACGCATTATGCCACCGATAGGCAGGCTGTTGCCATCGGTGCCACGCACTCCCTCTGCCCTTGTGCCCTGGGTGGATCGAGGGGCTGGATATGCAGACCGTGGGCTATTGTTTTCGGAACTGCTGTGAGGCGGCTGGTGCCACCGTTGCTGCTGCTCCTGTAAGTGGCTTGAATTGGACCGAGGTCCCTCCCGGCCATTGGCAGAAGCGACTGTGGCATTGTTGGTTGTGCCAGTGTTGTCGTTATGCTGATGTTGCTGCGAACGAACAAGCGGCGGCGGTGAAGGCGAAACTGGCGCTGAGCCCGACAGCACTGGAAACGCAGAATCCTGAACATTCGCATGTGGCGGGCGCGCATCGGCTGCCTGCATAGGCGATGCCTGATGCGGCGAGTGCGACTCGGGCACAACGACGTCGCCCGAGGACATTTTTTGCATAAGACTGGTATGCAGGGCGGCGACATTAGCGCTGGGATACTGCGAGTTGTTGCCAGTGCTTGGGTAGCTATACTCCGGACACTTTGGACTGGTAGCAGATCGACTATTGATGTTGTTTGCAGAGGCTGGACTGGTCATTCCACTCAGCAACTCCTCCCGAGCCTGCTCCAACCGCGCAGAGTTAGACGGTCTATTGCTGTCATGCTTAATTGTAAAGCCGTTGGCTGTGGGCGATGTTCTGCCTGCAATCTGAAGAAAGTCCTTTGGACTCAGGCCTGCTGCCAATGAATCAATTGACACGTTGCTGTTTGAGAGTCCGAGATCCGTAACCTTTCGCATGCCAGGCGATGTCACTCCATCGCTCAGGCTGGCGGTACTGGCTGCCCCAGAGCGCTGCATTGACGCATTTTGTAGCATTGAGTCAAAGTCAAAGTCCTCATCGCCGTTACCCGAAATCTCCTCGTCTAATAGTTGGAGTGAAGGTTTGTAGGCACTAGGGAACGCCTGACTCTCGACTGCCCCTCGCATATTCTTGCCTTTAGGCCGACTGCGGTCTTCTGAAGCGTCGAAAAAAGAGCTTAGTCCGTGTCCGCCCATGCCATGCGGCAGCGACGGCACTGCAGGCTGTTGTACGCATTTGTGTTGGCCGATCAGCCTAATGTGGACGTCCTGGTTGCATTGCGCGCACTTCATGGTCGGAAGCACTGTGCTGTCTCGCACCCCGCGGTCGAGCAGCGGCATTCTCATCTATAATGGCCGCTGTGAAATTGTGTAAATAAGATTTAATGATACAGTGTCTGTCTGGCTGCTGGTATGTAACTTGAGAACAAAGCTAAGCGCGTCTCTGAAAGTCAGTTAGAAGCGTGGTTCGCTGGACACGTTGGTGATATTGGTGTTGACGAAAAGAACAGAGACGCAGAATACGAGATGATTGGATGTGTTGAAGAGACAGAGTTATACAAATAAAAGGAACAACGAGACAAGTGTATAGGAAAGTCGACTAACACCACAACGTTGGAAGCAGAAAAATAAAAGGACACAGAGCAAAAAGAGGACTAAATCATGCGTCTAGTGTTGTCTTTTTGTGGGCAAATCCCCTCCCCCTCCTTTCTCATCTTTTGCTCTTTTTTTTTTTGCAGGTCTCCAGAATGCACAAAACAGAAAAGCACGTACGTTGGTCCCTTCTGCAAGATGAAAAAGGATGGTCACGCTGATCCAAGAAAGCAAAGAGAAGTACAAAAAGACCGTCTTGTATTGCAAAAGCGTCTTTGGGCTTAAATCGATACTTACTAAATACCTTCAGAGTTAGCGTTGCTTGACGATAGTGGTGGTTATGTGGACACTGTATGGTAAAAGGGGAAAGGGCAATCTGGTTGTTCTGGAGGGGCCAACAATGCCAGAGTAGAAGCCAGATTAGACCGAAGCAGTTGGAAATGGGCTTTTATACAGCCACGCGGTCCAGGGATTTCCTAATTAGGTAGACTAAACGGTCTTCCTAGGCTTGTAGATAAGCTGCAAATAAAGTGTCAAAAAAGAAACGTGATAAAAACACCAGAGTAGAAAGTGTGTCTGGTTTTTGAATAACACCAGGTTGTATAAAAAAGATCGTCTGCTGTGTGCAAATATATGCTAGTGGAGCTTTTTGAAAATGAATAGTAACCCGCAGTAGTAAGCAAGAGACCACGTCAGTTGGCGCTAAGAAAATGGAGATACTCGTACGACCAAGCGAGGAAATGGCGGGGAAGAAACTCCCTACTTTCCCCTTCTTGCGTATACTTTGGTAGATGAGAAGGGAGAGAAGAATCCGACCTTAACAATGTAATTGACCGATGGCAGTAAACTCAGATGGAGAATGGCCACTTCAAGATGGTTTTTACTAAGATAAAAAAGTAGACAAATGTTATAATAGCTGATCCAATGCCTGATGAAAACCAAACCAGTTTCCGTAAAAAAAAACCCCCAGGCTTTTTTTTTTTGAAGTTGGTGTCAATTCAATTAATGACTGAAAAGATACATTAAATTGAACCAAGAGAGAGAAACCAGCTTAGTGGATCCGCCACGTGCTGCAGGATCGCAGATACTACGTAATATTTTTTTTGCTCGTGGGGCCCCATTGATCAGCATCCACCTCCCTCTTTTTTTTTTTTTTTTACTTGCGAAGACCATGACTGCGTGTGCTGGCAAAACTTGGTGTGTATGTCTGAGTATCTCCGGATAATCAAAATCATGGTAGCCTTACCAGCATGCATTTTGCCTTTCAACCCTACTAGATAAGCCCGCATGACTAGTGTGCATCCTGACAGCAACCAAACAAGCATGTGGGACTGCCACAGTAACATCAGGACTTTGCGCACACGTACTATTATTTACTAAAGTATTGGCGTTGACGTATGATTATTTTGGTGGGAGTTGGTATAGCGGATTTGTGCCATTCGGGCAGTGCATTTGCGCATGGTTGTAGGGGTTGTTGGCAGTGTGGTTTTGTGTTGGTGTTGGCGGTGTGGTTGGCATTGGCATTGGCAGTGGAAAAAAGGGGAAACAGTAAAAAAACATTGCATATTAGTATCAATTGTACATCAATAAGTAAATACATCCACAACATATCCATTTAATCCACAAGTACTCGCGCTTTAGCAGCACAACATAGAAAACTTACCTTGAAAGTATCGTGTTCAGCCAGGGCTGTTGAACAGAAGAGTTGGTAAA
The DNA here is from genome assembly GCA_002705745.1 of Coemansia reversa NRRL 1564. NCBI lineage: Eukaryota > Fungi > Kickxellomycota > Kickxellomycetes > Kickxellales > Kickxellaceae > Coemansia > Coemansia reversa. The sequence continues at coordinate 21,544 of KZ303499.1, forward strand.
ACTAACTGAACTGCAGATGCATGCTGAACTCAGAACAGTTTCAGTATTCTGTAAAGTACTGTGAATTAGTGCATCGCACTAGCGCATTCCGGCTCCTTGCCTTTGTCAAGTCTGCGCCGCTTTATAGACGGATCTTCCAGCAAATGCCTTACTGTTGGGCGGGGTGAGCTATACCCATGGGCTCCGCCCTAGTATCTCAGTAGTCCCTAACCTGACACCCTTAATACACACAACAAAGATCTGAATATACTAAAGCGAAAGATGTGTTTTAGGTTTTGCTAAGTGTTGTTGGACGTTTTAAAAATTATCTTTAAGTTAAAGAGAACACTATAAAACTACTACTAGCCTTTGTTCTCCTTTATAAATATGTTAACAACACATTAACATTTAATTGCAGTAATAGCGTCTTATGCTAATACATATACACGGCCATGATTCAGCTCCTTAATCCCTGCGTCCTTACACTGGAGCATTTACCACCATGAAACAAACACCTTCCATCTGCAACGCAAACGCACTGCCTGAATGGCGCAAATCCGCTGTACCAACTCCCACCAAAATAATCATACGCCAACGCCAATAATTTTGCAACTTACAGTATGTGCCAGTGTTTGGGCTGTATTTCCACCGCAAACTGCATACAATTCCTGATACCATTGTTCATCTGTTGATATGTAATGCTTGCATCTGCGGTGAAGCGCCCACTTGTGGCTGCATCCTTTCTACGCAAATCATCCAGAACAGCCTTTTGGATTTGTTGGAGCGCAACATTGGTGGTGCAGAGGCATACGTAAACACAGCAACGAGTTGCCACATACGCATGCTGTAGGTATAAGCAAACAAATAAATACAGAATACCACTACAGATTGTGTTGGCATGGGGAAGAAGGGATCTTCGAGTGCGCAAAATCAAACAGTCCGTACTCTAGAGTCAGTTAAGTTTTGGTGGGAAATCACTGCACCACTCCTCAAACAAGAAATAACTACTAAAATGACGCTTAGTTCGACATTGTAAAATTACCAAGTTGCCATTAATCTATTCCTTTGAACAAAATAAGTATCCAACAAGCAAACATACATGTAAAGGCAAATAAAGGAATGTAGAAAATACCCTTTATCGACGGTCACCGAATGCGTGCTTTTGTCTCAAGGAATTCTTTTGCTTCGTTAATCTTGGTAGCCAAGTATGGCGAGCCTCCACGATCGGGGTGGTTTCGTAACATAATCGTACGATGAGCCTTCTTAACTCTCTCCAATGTCAGTGAGCTTTCCTTTAATCCCAGAATCAGCGATGCCTCGCGTTTACTCATCTTTGGATCAAATCCACCCTTATAAAAATTCTTTGAAACTGGTGTCACTCCTTTCAATAATGGTCCTGATGTCCGACCTTTCGATAGCGTTTTTAGCAAAAGTCCACAGGCCGCTGCTCCAGCTATTCCAGAACCGATTAGTATCGGTATACTCATTTGCTTTTGCTCATTGGTATTGCTCATTGTTCTTGTCTCTGGATTTCGCCAACTATACAAAAAGATAGAAATGCTTGCCAAATCGATAATATTAGTAAAGCAAAATAAATTTGAAAGAAGAAGAGCAGAGTCAAGATCGCTTATGACTATGACGAACCGAGTCGATATACACCTTAGATAGAAAATTACAACGGTTGATCTAACTAGAAGTTGGTTATTTCTTTTTTTATGCTCTCTGCTCCGTGTACTTTTTCCTGAATTGTAGTAAAAAAAAAAAAAAAAGGACGTCTGTTCTCAGTAACGACGACCTTTTTGTCGATGCTCTGCGCTACAGAACTTCTGCTCTCGGTTCCTATGGCTGAGGAGAACCAGCCAGAAAAACGCAAGAGACAGTCGAATGACGAGTATGCACCAAAGCGAGCGCGGGCAAATGTGAATCCAGAAGTTTCAGCCAGCTCGCAAAAGTATTGGCGACGGCGACACGACTTTTTCTGGCGGTTTGACGAGGGAATCAAGGTGGACGAAGAGGGTTGGTACTCTGTTACTCCCGAGATTGTAGCCGAAGACACGGCCTTACGCATTGCACAGTTATATAATCATAAACGTGAAAATACTGATGATCGGTATGGACGCTTGTGTGTGGTGGATGCTTTCTGTGGCGTTGGCGGTAATACGATAAAGTTTGCCTCTTGGTGTGAGCACGTAATTGCCATTGATATTGATCCTGGTAGACTGGAGATGGCGCGACATAATGCGCAAATCTACGGGGTTGAGGATCGCATTGAGTTTATACTGGGCGACTTTTATCAGTTAGCGCCAATGCTTCAGGCAGACGTTGTTTTTCTGAGTCCGCCGTGGGGTGGACCAGAGTACACCAGCGCACCTATTTTTGATCTCGACAGCATGCCTTTCCACAGTGCGCGTGAGTGGCTGGACCGCGCACGTCTTGTGTCGAACAATATTGCGTATTTTATGCCTCGAAACTGCAATCCGCAACAGCTGGCTGATCTTTTCCCAGATGTCCCATGCGACATTGAGCTTAACTACACAAATGGCTTTTTCAAAGCCATTACAGCATATTATGGCGATCTAGCGCTGTTTGGCAGTTCGGAACCACGGGAGCTGTTGGCTTGTGCAGACCCACCTGGATGATCCAAATTTCGAATAGAGCAATACGAATGTTGCGGGTTGCTAGCATGGGAGGTTTGCAACTTTAAAATCCAGTGCAAAAGCTGTCGCCCATAAATCAAAGTACTGCACTTTTGTTCTGTTATATGATAACTGTAAAGTGCGGGAGGTCTAGCTCTTTATTTTTTTTTTTTTTTTTGTTTATGTCAAATAATATTGTAATTTGAGAAGATATCCATATTATAACTACCGTAAGGCTATAATCAGATTTAACCAGAAGGCCACAATGAGTACAGTGACCCAAACCGATGACCGCTATATCGAGCGTTCCATCACAGTGTGTGAGGAGCAGCTGAAGAAACGTCCGTTTACAGAGCCACTTGATGCGTATCAAATACAGCAACTGACAAACATGGAGTACATGTTGTCTACGAGTGGACCTCAGGGATATGATCTGAAAAGACGCATATCAGCGATTATTGATGACATTTCGCCATGGTTGGCGCGGAAAGATGAGCTTGTCACAAAGGCCAAAGACGCAGCCACATACAGCAACAATGATCACGTTGGAACAGTAGCAGCGACAACAACATCAGAAGCACATGGAGAGGCAGCTGGCGAATATGTGGAGCAAAGGAAAGATGCATTTGCGGATGCTGGAATGAATAACAACATTAATGAGAAATTAGATGATATGCCCGAATGGTCAGCACAAGGACGTCGGGAGAGCCTTGCTGCAAAGCGTGAAGGTATATTGTTTCAAGCCAGCAATGTTAGCAAAGAGAGAATCTATAATGTGTATGATCCGAGTTGCTCACCGATCGACATGTTGTCTGTTATGTGTGTTTGTAGAATTACTCGGCGAGGCACAAAGCCTACGACGGCGAGGGTACGTATTCATACTATCACAGACAAAGTTCTGTCTGTTGCTGCGTGTCAGCTTCTTATTCCGCCAATGTCGCCTTTTTTTCAATTGCTGCGGTCAAAGTTTTGACAGGAGTATGCAAAAGCAGCAGAGATGACATTTGCAGATGGTACTATTTTGACACAAAAAACAGCATGTCTGATATACTGACAATTATTGTTAAGATTTGTAGGGTGGTACCGGACAGCGTCGAGGGAGTGGAGCGGTTGCTGAAATCGCAGCGCGAGACACATGAGGATCTGACATGGGAGCTGGCGAAAATGTCCGGGGTGCTCAAAGCAAACAGCATGGCGTTTGGATCGCTGGTTGAGGGTGACAAGGAGCTGGTGGAGGAAACATCAGAAATGTTGGGTCGTAGTGCATCTGGTGTTGGTACACAGGGTATGCGACTGAACAAATACCGCAAGCGGGCATGGGGCACAACCGGCATGACATGGTTGGCAGTGCTCGTAGTTGTAGCAGTGTTCTTCATGCTAGTGCTTTTTATGCGGGTTGCACCAAAGCGTTATTGAGTGATTGTGTACCCCTCTCCTGCTGGACTTTGCAACAAAAATAAATTTCTATATTATTGATATCCTACGGTTGCTTTGCGAATGGGGGATGCAAAACTGCCCATGATATCGTCGGGGGGGGGGGGTTTTCCACCTAAATTATTATTTGTCAGACCTGCGAGATGTCCAATAAAGGAGGACATTCCGTTAGCGTGGAGCATGCAGGTCCGCTGCCTGTGGGCAAGCAGTGGTTGCTGATGTGGGCTTGGCCGCGTTTCTTGTCGCATCTGCACATGCCGGTGGACGCAGACAACACCTTCGGGCCTCACTCACCCCCGGCCAACATTTCCCTCCTCCCCCGCCGAGAGAGCTTTTCCCCAAGCGGAGGAATGTTTGCAGCACAGAATGGACGCGTGGGGGGGGGGAGTGATTCTGGCTGGGCGAAACGGGTGCATGCCCAGGCCTTCTTTTGTTTTGGAGTAGTGAGGCAGAAATAGAAAGCGGGGGAGGAGAAAGAAGACTGCGTCCAGGCAAAAAGGACACAGAACTACACCACCCATCCGACCACGCGGCATATGCCTGCCTGAAGAAGAGTGGGGAGAGCAGCAGGCTGTTCTTTAAGTTGGTCAGGCTTTTCCCCTTCTCTCGCATGAGCAGAAAGGAAGTGGTTGGGCAAACTCGGACGGCTGATTGACACACGCCCCCCTCTGCTGTCAATTTCTTGGCTTTTTTTTCCATTCAGATTTATTGCGTTGACCTGCGTGGAGGATGGGCGGAAGTGAAGTCGAAGGATTCAAAGGCCTGAAGCAAAAAGAACCACTTGTGTTTGGCGGAAAAAGAAGGGGGCCAAAAGGGCAGTTGTACTTCATATCCCAACTCACACGCCAGGGGAAAAAGACCCGCAGAAAAAGGGCTTGACACCCGCTCAATTTCCGTGAGCAAAAAGGGCGTAGGAGAAAAAAAAAAAAGACGCTCGGTCAGCTAAAAGACTCCCCCACCCAGCTGCCTGCCCCCTTCCGAAGCATTCAGCCCAAAAAGAAGAGCCCCGAGGTAAACCAACGTGGTGTGTTGCTCGGCTTCTTCACTTCTTCTTGCGTCGGTAGTTTTTTTTTTTACTCTCTTGTCTATAGCTTATGTCTTTTACGGGTTTACCTTGCCTGTCGACGCTCGACTATACTTCTGCTACTTGCGTATTTCCATATCTACTTCTTTTATTTTCTCTTCTGCTTCTATCGCAAAAAAAAAAAATCCTCACCAGGTTTCTCCCACGTTCTAACATTGGCATCATTTTACTGAAGCTCTTGTCGCAATAAACCTAAAGTTTGTAAATAAAAAAAAATTAAAGGCAGTCCGCGGTCCTGCTTCTGTCGATTTTTTTTTTTTTTTACAACTGAATTATATTACTAGAAGTGGTACATACTCCGTACGCAAATACGCGCAGCAGCATCAGCAACAATGTAAGATACAGAATCCAGGCCTACGTGCTCTAGATACAGTTTCTTCCCAGTCCTCCGGCCAAAACCGGAACCATTTCCAAAAAAAAAACCACTACCCAATCCGACCTTTTGTTTTGCCGGTCGGTTCCGAAAACAAGAGGCTTTTTTCACTGCTTGTATTACAGAAGGAGCGAGGTTCACGTCGTAGAAGAGGCTCCTCAACACGCGTCCGCTTCAGGCTTTGGTCTGGCCAAACAAGAATGTACAGAGCCTTGTTGTTGTTTCTCCCTTGTATGCGTGCTATAAACCAAAGATGCGTATTGCGTCCATTCTGTTGCCTTGCCTATATTTTTTTTGGCTGCAGCAGCGCACAACTGCTACTTGAAGTGTTATTGTCTCTGGCGGCCTCGAAATAGAGAGAGAGAGAGGGGGGAGGAAGAGTGGCCAGTTTTCCAATAGAGAAGGTGCTCATACACTTGCGGCGTCTCACACATCTTATCCCATCCACACGCCTCTCCTGCTGGCTGATCACTATCACTATCCCGTGTCCCGGGGTCCTTGCCACCCAAAAAACCCAATACTCTCTAGCGTAAAATTACCTCTGCGCACATTCCAGCTGCACTTGCTGGCGAAATCCCATCACACTTATCCTTTCTTGGACTCTTCTGCGGCCTTTGCCCGAAAACAGGCAGGCCGCGCATCAGCCACATCCCTCCGCCCCTCCCCACCTTTGCTGCCACTGCTGCCAAGTACGTTCTGCGTTTACTTGGGCCCAAATGTCCAAAGGGGGCCCGCCTTTCTTGGCCTGTTTGCGATTGCTGACGAGCAGCTCCATCCTGGGAGAGTTTTTTCAGGCGACCTTTCGTCTCATATTCCTGTAAAACGTGGTAATGGTGGATATCTTTTCTAGTAAAGTACACTTGTTGTGACCACAGCATTCCTCCCTCCTCTTTCTCCCCACCATGCCTGTTTTGGTTGCTGCATGCCTTCTTTTTTTTTCACTCAGCTGCTCACACAATACTTGGCCCCTTTTCATTCCTCTGGAAAGACTCACCTGCAATCATCCGCGTGCACGCATTTAGCCTGCGATACAATCTCTGCACTCAGCAAACACTCTCTCTTAAATAGAAAAATACGCCTCTCAACAGTGTGCAAACTAAACATCCCTTCACTTTTCTTCATTTATGCTGAAAAAAAAAACATTTTGTTACTTTATTCATTACCTTGTAGCTCATTTTCTCTCTCTCTTTTATTGAAGAGTTTGTAAAAAACTAGAGGAAACTTACACTCAATTCTGTCTCTGCGACAGTTACATGACCAGTGCCGGGCTTTGTGCGTGGCATCTCTGCACTCAGCAGATGCCATCACCAAAGGAGGTGATTGTCATCCATGACGATTCGAGCGAACCAGACATCGAGCACACTGTCTCTTACACTTCAGTCCCAATGCGCGCCCCAGCATACAACCAGAACCTGCTAGATGGTAAGTGTCATGCAAAAAAAAAAACTTTATGTCATATACTCTCTCCATCTTGAAATTGTAGTGACTATCCTACAACGGGTTGTATATACTCTCCATCTTAAGCTGTACACTACACATACACTCACTGGAGAGTGTGCTGTAATGTATTTGTAGCTGTTTCTCTTTCACCTAAACGCCCTCTTTTTTCTTGTATATGCGAATGGGCGCTGTATTTGAGAGTGAACGTACGCTTTCCTTCTACACATCCCTCCTGTTTGTAGCAGAGGCCTGTCTTGCGTGGGCAAGCAAAAGGGGAGAGGGGGTGGTGAATCTGCTGTGAAATGTTTCACCCTGGGCTCATTTTTACAGCCTCAATATACGCTAATAATATGCTAGCTTTATTGCCCACACTCCCCCCCTCTCTCTCTCTCTCTCTCTCTCTCTCTCTCTGCCATTTTCCTCCCTCCTTCTACTGCTAATGTGAGTATGTGTCTCTGGCATTATTTGAATTTCAGTAGATAAGTCTTTCACTGCAACCGCCACAGTAGCCTCGAGTGCTTCTTGCGTTGCCAACTCTGCTGTGTCTATTACAGCCAACCCGCATACGCCTCCACAGGCACTGCTCGACAGCACCAGCGGCACGGCTAACGCAGAGGAACACAACCAACCACGCTACATGACTAGATCAGTTGTTCAAAACGCTGTGCGAAGAAAGAATGAGCAGCTGATTATCGAGCAGGCATCGCACCAGCAACTACATACCAGCAACCTTTCCTCAACTGCGCAATCAGGGATGACTGCGCCCAACCCTTCTGCCTTTACATTTACCCAGAACACCAGCTGCAGTCACGCTGATGCGAGTGCTGCTTCTAGCCAGGTTGACCCGTATTCATTGCTGGCCTATGCCTACTCTCAGCAGCACAATCAAACGTGGACATCTGCTGCTCTTTACCAGGCGGCGCGCGCTGTAGCTGTTGCTGCGGATCCAGCTCCCCTGGCCAAGCAGCAGGTGTCTAATGAGGCTGCGCCAACACAGCCGCGCAAGAAACAAAGGACTCTACAGCAGCCACAGTCATCGCAGCAGCAACCAGCTGTCAAGCGGCGGAAGAACGCCGCTGCGACAAAGGCTGCTGCGCCTTCGCAACGCGGCGGTCGTGCACGTGGTACTCAGCGCTCTAAGCAACAGGTAAGCAACGCATTCATTCACATTATGCGCCCAACAACAGGCATGTTTAATTTGCTTGGATGAATGGGCATTTTTGAACCCAGTCAAGAAAAGGCAAAAGATTCAGCATTCCAGACCCATTCTGAATTCATCCACACTCCCTTTTCCAGGCTTTGCTGACACAAAAAAAACAGGGCAACTTTTTCAGCCAAAGCCAGGCCTTTTTTTTTTTTTTTTTTTTTGTCAATGTGCTGCTTGGCCACCACCACCCTCTCCCTCATCCCTTGGCCATTTGGGGGGTTTTATGTCTGCGGTTATGCATTTGACACGCCCACTTTATGCCTGCAGAAATTGGCATACAGAATTTATTCTGGCAGCTGCAGCTGCTCGGATCATACCGAGAGCCACCTTTCGCAGCCCGAGGCAGCCATGCATTTCCGTCAAGGCGTCATTTTATTTGCCGGTCGCTTGTATTCTATTTGTCTCCTCAGGCCTCGTTCTGTGCAACCCCACTTGTTGGCCCAATAACACTGTTTCGAGAATAGGGGGGCATTTGCGATGGCATATTAAAGGTCTTTTTTGCATCTAATACTGGCTATCGGTTTTTATTGTGCGTCCTGTGTACAGGTTGCACAAACCTTACTGCAGCATAAACACTTAAATTCCAGGGTGTGGGGGTGCTTTCGGGGTGTTGGATGAAGATGGTGGAAGGACAGCGCCATTATGTGCAACGCTGCTGTTGTGCTCAGATAGTGTTTGCGTTGGCTATGAACGCGTCCTATTCCTTTCTTTTTGCCCCTTTTACCGTTTATATTCAAACCGCCAAGCATTGCAGAGCTGCAGTGGATTCATAAGTACTAATTAAGAAGCTCTACATTTTTCTTTTTTCTACACACACACACGCACCGTGCAACTACTTTCTTGTAATCACGATCTGATCTCGGGAGGGAATGTCGGTGCTTTCTTTTGTTGTATCGCTCTTTCGATCGCGCAACAACAATCGTGCGGATGAACGCTCGCCTGATGTGCGCTCACGTAAATACGACGCAACCGAATGTGAAATAACCACTACGAATCGAAATGATGCACTGCACCCTACATTCTCTAAACACACGATTAAATCGGGCGCGGCGGCACAATTGACGCATGACAAAAACCACGATCATACTATGAATCACGATCATACTATGAATCACGATCATAACGACTTTCGGCAAATATTTCCTGATGCCAAAACCAAACCACGACCGCTAATGCCAAAAACCAACGGGAACATTTTGGCACGACGTGCACAGCAGAAGGCGGATGCGTCATGCGACGACCGCGATGGGCACTACGTTGTGGTGCCTGGACGTGAGTTCACTGGGCGTTTTAAGATCCGAAGGCTGCTTGGGCAGGGTACCTTCGGCAAAGTAATGGAGTGCGAGGACAACGCAAGCGGACGTGTGGTTGCGATCAAGGTGATTCGGGCGGTGCCCAAGTACCGAGACGCAGCAAAAATTGAAATTCGCGTGCTGCAGACGCTGCAGCGCAACGATCCGACAAATTCCTACCAGTGCATGCATGTGAACGAGACGTTTGACTATCGTAACCACGTGTGCATGGTGTTTGATCTACTGGGGCCAAGCGTGTTTGATTTTCTGAAGGAGAACGAGTTCCGGCCGTTCTCATTGCACCACGTGCAGCTGTTTGCCGAGCAGCTGCTGCGCAGTGTTGCGTTTCTGCACGGCTTGAATCTGGTGCACACCGACCTAAAACCAGAGAATATTCTGCTGGAGAGCGGCGCATACGATGTTGTTCCGTTCGGCAGCAGCACAAGCGTCAAGACGCGCATGTTGCGGTCGACGCGGATCCGGTTGATCGACTTTGGAAGCGCGACGTTTGACAACGAATACCACTCGCAGGTGGTGTCAACGCGGCACTACCGGGCACCAGAGATTATCTTGAATCTGGGCTGGTCTTTCCCGTGCGACATGTGGTCTGTGGGATGTATTATTCTAGAGCTGCTAACCGGGGAGGCGCTATTCCAGACACACGACAACAACGAGCACCTTGCGATGATGGAGGCAGTTGTGGGACGCGCGCCTGCGCATATGGTGCGGGCGGTGGCGCCTGATCTGCGAGCACGCTTTTTCCGCGCCGATGGCACTGCGCGACCCACAGCAGAGCCAGCGAGGCACTCGCGCGGACTGCGGGCCATGAGACCCCTTGCGCAGTTGGTTAATCCAGCCACGAATCCGATCTATGCAAACCTGCATGACCTGCTTTTCCGTTTGCTGCAGTACGACCCACGAGCGCGTATCTCCGCCAAGGAAGCGTGCGAGCATCCGTTTTTCCGTTATCGCGTCGGGCCCGACGGCCGTTTGGCCAGCCGTCCCTCGCAGCAGCCTCAGAAGCCGCTAGTACAGCCACAACAGCAGCAACCGCCTCAGCCGCAGGAGCCTCCGCTGGCTGGCGCTGGCGATCTTATTCCGTCGACTTCAAGCTCGTCCCTGCGTTCACTGCGCCCCTCATATCCTTCGTCGGCACTTGTGCCGCCCCCTCCAACGCCCGTGGTTCTTCCGGCTTATTCATACGGGAACACTGCTTCGACAGCGCGTGCTCCTCTGCGCGTCGGCGACTACGCACTGGCCGCGCAGCAGCAGCAGCAGCAGCAGCAGCAGGTGCTTCCTCCCATGAACCCTGCCACGTCATCTGGCCATTTCTACCGTGAACTACAGCAGCAGCAGCAGCAGCATAACGTCGTGGAGCTGCATTCACCACACCAGCAAGAGTATCCTGTGGCTTATAGTCATCCTTACGCGCGTCCTGGTGCTGAATGGCAGTATACAGGTGCTGCTTCTCGTGCACCAGCGCCCGCTGGCTTTGAAGCGCAGACGCAGCACTGTGGGGCAAGGCGGAAGGGTGCGCAGGTTGACTCGGGTTATTTTCCGGAACTACCCTCCGATGGCGTCTATACCAGCGCAAGTGGCCAACAGAGTCCAGTTACTGGTGCAGTGCCACTTTCCAGCGCACAGGGGCGTGGATACTTTGCGCCGCCTGTAGGCTACGGTGGTGCCAAGGCGTGCAATTTGCCGCCGATTAATTCACATCCTATGTCGTATCCTTTTCCGTCAGGGCCGTCGGTGAGCGCAGGTATTCCAGCGCAACACGGCGGCCACCATCAGCAGCGGCACCATATGCTTAGCTTTTCAGCCAGTGGCGTGCCCATGCGTTTTTTGCCGCTGGACGCCAACACAACGCCGACGCTGACATCCGCGGCCACTGAGACTGCCACACCGACGCCGGGTTCGTCGGCGCGGCTAGGCGGTTCCCATAGCATTGAGTGTCATGTGCCACCACCGTCTGCCACGGGTATGGTGCCGGGTTTTGGCGCACAAAAGCAACAGGCGATGCGCTCGCTGCCGTCTCTGGCGCAGGGTAACATGCCCACAGGCGTCAGCACCATTAACAACGGCTTTGCGCGTGCTTCGCTCGCTGACAACACGCATACCCACGCCGCGCATTACCACACGCGCCCTGCGCATATCCCGCCGTCTGGCTCACCAATGCAGCAGCACCAGCCTACCCGCGCAACTTATTATCATTTGCCGCCTGCGCAGACTCTGCTGCATCCACAGACTCACTCTGTCTCGGTGGACTATGCTCGTTCGCATCTTGCTCCTCCTTCTGCAGATGCCTCAGGCTTTTAATCAAACAACTTGCTTCTCACCAGCAATCTTACCCAACCATTTTTTTTACTCATTTGTCGAACGTGGACTATTCCGGCCACATATAGAATAAAGCAATGTAAATATCTGTTAATCTTCATGTGGTGTTGTTAGTCTTTAATATTAAAACATTAAAGTACTGAGCTTTCACTAAATAAAATATGCAACACACATATTTATCCTGGTAGGCTTGGTTTACAACACCACATTGCAGACTGATCTTGTAGTCTAAATATTGTCTTTGGGGGGGGGGGTTTGATGGTTGTGAGTCTTTTCTACAAGCCGTGCCAAATTGGGGCTTCTCCACCCCATACTCCGCCATCTGCAGATATTGGACGGGGTTAGTGGCTTTGTTTTACTCGATTTATGCCTAAAGATTTTGTGCTACAGGCATTGCGTACATACAATATTTTAGTTGTAGCTCCCAGGTGTTATTTTAAGTCAGCATACGCACATTGCGCACTGCTTACCAGTATCTTTCAGTATGGCTGATGAGGATGACTTTGGAATATCGTCGATGCTCCAGGAGCCCGCAGACTTTCGACCACCGCCACCCGAGGGCCATATAGAGATCTTTGAGCGTAACTGCGCGGCTGCAGGCTCTACTAGTATCCGAGTGAGTCTTCTTGGGTCGCATCCATTGTGGGGTCACCACCTATGGAATGCTGCAAAAGAGTTTGCCAACTACCTTGACAAAAACCGGGAATTGGTAGCAAACAAGTCAGTTTTAGAGTTGGGTGCTGCTGGTGCACTTCCGTCGTTAGTAGCAGCATTTAACGGCGCACATCGGGTAGTGATTACTGATTATCCTGATCCCGATCTTATGGCAAATATTCGTCGAAATGTTGAGCTAAACATGCCCGAGCGCTTGGCCGATGAATCTGTTATTGTGGCCGGATATCGATGGGGAAGCGAGACCGAACGTATTGCTGCTCTTAGTGGGACTGCTCTGGGCACATTTGATGTCCTGATATTGTGCGATCTGGTATTCAACCATACTGAACATCACAGATTACTAGAAGCGGTGCATCGACTGATGAGCAAACCTAATGGCGTGGCATTTGTGTTCTTTACTCATCATCGCCCGTGGCTGGCAGAAAAGGACATGGAGTTTATTACCCGTGCACGTGATGAGATGGGCCTGAATGTGTCTCGTGTAGCTGAAACCCACACTGGTGCCATGTTTCCTGAGGATCCTGGCGATGAACAAGTGCGTGGTACTGTCCACGGCTTCCGTATCTCGCACCCAGTTTCTCCAGCAGATTCTTGATCTCACAAATTTCAAATCTAGATTTTTCTTGACCAAGGTGATCGATAAATTTTTTATACACACTTTTTTTTTTTTTTTTTTTTTTTTATAATTATTTGCTTGCTTTTTTACAAGAATTTACACTGCTCTTTTCTTTACATTTTTGAAACATTTCTCTTGTTCTATTGTCGATATTTCAAGTTGCTACATATAGAATTCAACATATATATTTTGAGATAATGGCGCTGATGAATGAGCACAGCAGCAGGCTGAACATGGAAAGTTACTCTGATGAAAGCAGCTACTCGTCAGACGAGCTTGGGATTGGAGCTGATGATTTTATTGGGTATGCTGAGGACTGGGGCGAGAATGGCAGCGATTTTACCAAGCAATACAACAAGATGCGACACCAGGTTCAGCTTCAGAACAACAAGAGTGCCTTTCAGACACCTGTCAAAGACACGGATACATCCAATGCGAGCAGCAAGCCTAGCATAAGTGGAACTGTGACTTTAAAAAGCGAGGATCTGAATCGCTTTGCTAGTCGTATCAAGCTTGATCGCATAATGGGACCAAATGGCAGCGAATATGTTGGATCAAACATGGGAAGTCGCAAAGCACAGGGAGCGGTAGAGCAGCGTAAAGATAAATCCGACAGAGCTACCACTGAACAAGTTCTTGATCCGCGTACACGTATTATTCTTCTAAAGCTTCTAAATCAGGGCGTTATGTATGAAATCAACGGATGTGTGAGCACAGGAAAGGAAGCTAATGTGTATCATGCAGTGACGGAAACGGGTGAGCACCGAGCAATAAAGATTTATAAGACTTCTATTTTAACATTTAAGGATCGTGATCGCTATGTCACAGGAGAACATAGATTTAGACATGGATATTCGCGTCATAATCCACGCAAAATGGTGCGGCTGTGGGCGGAAAAAGAAATGCGCAATCTTAAGCGTCTTTGTAATGCAGGATTATTGGCACCAAATCCACTGGTACTTCGGCAGCACGTTTTGGTGATGGACTTTTTGGGTAAAGACGGTTGGGCGTATCCACGCCTCAAAGATGCCAATATCTTACCTCATCGCTTTCCTCAACTATATTATCAATTGGTTCGCGATATGCGTATACTCTATAATGTCTGTCATCTAGTTCATGCGGATCTCAGTGAGTACAACATATTGTATCATTCTAAGAAACTTTATATAATTGACGTTTCGCAATCTGTAGAACACGAGCATCCTTTTGCATTGGATTTTCTGCGTCATGATTGTAATAATGTTACAGAGTTTTTCCGTAAACGCGGGAATGTTCGTACCATGTCGTTACGACAGATTTTCAAATTTATCACAGATACTACTATTGGTAATGAAGTGGAAGAAATTGATCGTTCTTTGGATATTATTCGAGAAGAATTAGACAATTTATCGGATCAGGATTTAACCACATTACGTGCTGATGATGAAGTATTTAGACAATCTTATATTCCGCGGTCATTGGAAGAGGTTTACGATTATGAGCGTGATGTAAAGAAAATTAACCAAGGTTTGAAAAATGATCTTATTTATCGCGATCTGTTAGGACCTGATGATACAAATGTGACAGATTCGGTTAATACTGTTACAGAATCATTGGTGGAACTTGCTGTGTCAGAGAATAATGTTGATAAGACTGATGAAGAGTGTTCTGAGGAAAATGATGATGTTGGTCATGAAGCAGATGATGGATTATCCGAAAACAAGGACTCAAAGCGTGAGCGCAAAAAGGCGGTTAAAGAAGCTAATCGCGAGCGACGCAAGACTAAAGTTCCTAAAGCTGTCAAGAAAAGGGCAACACGGCCTAAAAAATAATGACATTTGAATTATAGTAAATTTAGTCATTGTCAAAATCATTAGTAGGTGAAACCTGTTTGTAGATGCTTTATGTTGGTTGTTAAAGCAAGTCTTGGTCTTTTATTTTCTATAAAAGCTTATAGATTTAATGGTATGTCTATAACCAGTACCACGGTCCAACGGGTGAGACTGTCAGACTCAGATGTGAAATATACATGATACAAGGTAAATGATTTATCATCAGCTAATCGAACTTTTTATGTAGTAAAAAATTTTACATGTGAAAAAATATCCTTCTCCCTTTATCTTGACTTTTTTTTTCATTATATTCACTTTTTTATTGACTATTTTAAAATAATAATGGATGATAACACGCTACTATACGATAATTGGAAACTTTATTTTGACAAGGAGGAAAATATTATCGATCTATTATTGGAAGATGTTATTTTAACTAAAACCACCAGTTACATGTATAAAACGTGGTATTGATAATAAGATTAAAATACATAAACGTAAATCAAAATGTAATCATTGTAGTACTGGTTATAGTTATAAAAATGATACTATTTTTAATACATATTTGTTACGAAGGGGCGGAGTTTGAGCAAGTTAACAATTCTCTGATCTTACCCCTGGAATATGTGCGGGCAATCGGTCTTGTTATGCAAACAATTAGTTTTCAATAGTTGACTGCGCAGTAAGTATATAAAAGCAAGCAAGCTGCGTGGTGTTTCAGTTTTATGTTTGCTATAAGATTTAAGATAACTTTTGTACTTTTAAAAACACTCCACAACTTGGGAGATCTGCAACATATTTCATTGGGCAAATTTATGTGTATATTATATTGGTTAATTTTCAATAGCTATGTGAAATAATGAGAATAGATTGTTATTATAGATATGTATTGCGGCAAGCGGCCGTGTATCCTTTTAGCAAGTGACTATAGAATAAAAAGAATATTCATGCTTCTTAATGAAACATATTAGAAAACTATCCTTAGCCATCTTGCTTTTATACAAGTCCACCAACTCCTATTACAATTATTCTTTTTTGTAACTATTACCATGGTATGAGTAAGATTATATCCAGGGTGCTAAAAGTTAGGGTTTTAATTACCTACAATGCACCATTGCTCTGAATGCGTTTCATGTCCCCTATCACATCTTGTGTGGTGCAGCTCGAAGTTAATGACCGAGAGCCATTCGACCTTCGCAACAAATCTCTATAAGATTGTCGTAACTGATAGAGCTGCAGAAATGCAAGACGTGAAGGCTATTGCACCTAATATGTTTAGCCTCAACATTAAATGCATTGTAATAAATTTCCAGCTCTGCGTATAAAACAATGCAAGTTTTACCAAGCAAATTGTTTGTATGGCAATACAAAATAGCTTTGTCAGATTTATTCATATGTGTGTAGCTTAGCAATATTTTTTGTAAAGTGCAAAAAAAATTTTCCAAATTGTATAGCGGCTTGCAGTGAGCCGTCTAAATAAAAAAATATGTAGAGAGGGCATGTCAATATTAGCATAAAGAATATAATTATTAGCGGGATATTTGGAAATAAATATTTTGTTGATAACTGATATAACTATATGGTAATAATTCTTTGATCATTTGCCAACTGCATATATTTTAAAAAAATGGCAATTGCTGTACGTAAACTTTAGAGTAAAAGTCTTTAATCTAGTGAATTAAATTGTTTTTACTATAACCTGTAGAAAAGTATTGTCAAGAAAATGAGTTTTGTATATTAGAAAGCTCCAAGTGCTGCAATGAACTTGGACAAATTTGAAGTAGACACACACTTGTTAAGCTTAGTCTAATATTTAGACTAGTAAGACACGCGAGATATTGGTGTATTACAAGCTGAACAGGCAGTACACATTGAAGCTTTTTACAAATTCATTGCATATGCGTTGGTAAATATATTGACAAACAAGTGATAAATTGTCGCCTTGTTTTGAACTCAGTATTAAAGAGTTTATATTAGAAGTATTCTGCAAAAAAAAAATAGCAACATCGATGATAATGTTGTTATCTTCAGTGCCAATAGTGTTTGTAGTAAACGTACCTACATTATATGGAGACCATTATATGCAAATATCTAGTATTCTTGTTACAATTAGAAAATGAGTTAAAGTTACTTTATTGAAAATTATGTAGAGACCACATTTATCAAATGCTAAGATGGAGGAGTCTCGCTAATTAGTTGCGCGTGACAATTCTGATTTTTGACCAATTGATGTTGTCAAAATCAAGTAAATTGATCAAGGTATTCCATAGCCTAAAAATTCCTGGTTGTCGGAAATGTAAATATTAAAACCTTTAACACAATGCAAAGCTTTGTGTTGAACAATAAAAGCAATATTCAATGTCTAGCCATATATTGGACCTATACTTTGTACGTTTGGTAGGTGAATATTATTATTGTCATTATTGTGACTGGTCTCGATAAGTTAAATTATTACATTCTCTAATTCAATTAGTTGCAGTTCTTTGCTTTATCTATGGCAAACACTATAGATATCTTGTATTTATTAATAACAACTCTGTGTCATATAAAATGAAATATAATATATTGCAAAGTAGTTTATTTATATAAGCCATGGTTAACTAAGAAATAGTTAGCTAAACTTAAATGTTGAAGTAAGCAAACAAAAACAAAGCTACGCTTTTGCTGAGATAATTTTCTCAAATGTAATAAAACGTTTTCTATTTTTCTTTTGGCAACTGTGTTAATCAGACAATTGGTTGTCATAATGTTGTGCAGGTACAAGCATTGTGCATAACCTGATGTTGAAGGCACTAGTTTATTGCACACACTATAGCATTTGACAAAGTATACATCACAATGTCAGTGTCATAGCAATGTGACTTGGTTTGCATGTGTGATAAATCACACAAAATACTGATTGACATGTGTGGCTGTCGAGCACCATTTGCGTTGGCAGACAGACAAAAAGAACCAAGAAACAGAGTAAAGTTATTAGTAGTTTTAAATAGACACATTAGCTGTTTTTGTATTGTTAGTATTACTATGGAAATTGCGTAAGCTGTAGCATCTATCTACACTTTTTTTTTAGAAGAAAGTATTTAGTGAGTGTTTTTACTATAATAATATTTAGTTTGTGCTGGTTAGATATCTTGACTTGTAGATAAATAGACTACCATTCCACGCATGTTGCTGTCATTTGCTGGTTGTGCCAGGGAAAAACCCCCGGATACATGGTGCTTCCACTGGCGTTAGTGCTTTGTAATTTGTTGGAGTTACTAACAGCTCTTTGGCTTACACTGCCACTGCTAATTATGTCCTGTGAAATAGGTAAACCTGATCGGCTGCTTCCTATTCCACTTTCTGGAACGCAAAGCTAACGCCCATCACAGTACTAACAACCCCTTTGCTCATGTGCAAATAACGCTCCGATCCCCATCCATAACTTAAACGATCTGCCCTCCTAACATGCCAATCGCCGCGAAAAAATCTTCTCAGAATGGTAACCTTTTTGCAAAAAAAAAAAAAAAAACCTTATCAGCACTTTTTGTCCAAATTTTCGTTTTACTCTCTGTTTGTTTATTTTTGGGCACCTTTATTTAAATTCAGAGGTTGAAATTGTAATTGGCTGGCAGCAGGTGTCGTGGAGGACGTATCACATCTATATAGACGACGGCATTTATTAGAATGTTTGCGAGCATTAGAAAGAAGCTTCCAGGGCCCAAGACAGTGGCATTCTGGGGAAGCGTGACGGGAGTGGTGGGCTTTTACAAGTACAATAAACACGAGAGCCAAAAGCGACTGGATTACTATTGTCAGCGGGCAACACAAGCAGCAAATGAGACGATCGGGAGTATGGACACGCCGCGCAAGGTACATGTATATATTGCGGTGCCAATGGGAGAGCTGGGCACACGCAGGGCGCGGGAGCACTGGGAAAAGTACATTCTGCCAGTGTTTGCGGCAGGAGCACTGGACTACGAGCTGACACTGGTGAATGAGACGGAGGTAGATGGGGATGGATCTGAGCGGGTGGTGCGTGGTGGTGTGCATCGGATGGTAGCGGAGGAAATCAAGGAGCGGCGGCGGCGGCAGCTTGAAGCAGAGGAGAACAATGGCGAGCTGCGTCTCTGGCGTGCAGCGATTGAAGAACGTGAGAGCGAAAACGAAGCACGGAAGCTAAAGAAACGGCTTGGGGATGAGCCAGGAATGTCTGTGCTGGAGCTGTGGAAGGCGCCAGGGTATCCGGGAGTGATGGACGTGGTAGCGATTGGACGCGAAACGTGGGTGGAGATGGTTAACGGGATCAGCGACGGGGCGGTAGGGTCGCTGAACAAGCAAGTGCCAGCGCTGGAACCGCTGGATCAGAATCAGCAGCAGCAGCAGCAGCAGATAGCGACGGAGACGCGTGACGATGGTGCACAGGTGACAGATACGGCGGGTGGTGAGACCGCAAACAAGACACTTGCAGCAGCTCCTGAAGAGCCCATACACATTGTCAACTATGACCGTTACGATGACGCCAGTCAGACAGTGGAGCTGCCTGCAGCGGCGTTCATTTCGCACAGGATGCTTTCAGGATGGGGTGCTGTTCCACAGCGAGTGTGGAATTTTTTCTACGACCAGCAGAACGTAGACGACTATGCTCGCCAGGCGCTGCAAGTAGTTTTTGAGTCGACGCGACGTGTAGCACACGGTGTACAGGAGTTGGAGTCACTAGGCCGCGAAGAGGAGAATTTACCGGGGTGGAAAGGTCAACAGCCAATGGAAGTGGTAGTTGAAAGTAGTGTTGCAGATAGATTACAGATCTACGATACACAGAACGATACAGCGCCCGCATAAGCAACTCATAGATGGGAATTTGAATGTTATGCAGTTCTACCTTTGTCTACATTTTGTTGCTATATCTTTCCATATTTTGCTTAAATAAAATTTGACAGCATGGTAATAGAGCTTTCTTTTTTTTGTTTGATAGAAATAACCCAGGGATGGCAAAATAAGTAAATTCTGCAACAAATATCCTTGTGCGCCAGAAGGCAGTGTGTGGGGAAGATTGACTCATGTGAGGTGTTTGCTTTATATAGATCTGTCCAGTGCAGTTGTTCATCAGAGTAGGCGGGGGGTAGATGATGTGTGTGGTTTGATTTCTGCACAATTCCGCAAAAGCGGTGCATGCAACAATCGGAAACTAACATGACTAGCTGGCGGGATCAAGGTGTGTCAGGACACCATGCCTTGTCCCACGCAATTGTCCAGAGAGGGAGGGTGCTGACAACCGGGCTCTTTAGCCCGTGTTGGGAGAACAACCTGTGGCTAGGGAATGGCAGATGTAGGCAACCAATCAGCAGACGGGACGATTCGGGATCTGTGCTGCGTGCAGACAAAAACATAGATGCGGGAAGGAGGCGGGCGGGTCGGCAGTTGTACAAGATTGGCATCTTGCAGCTGTGGTCGCTCTTTTTCTTGTATCCCTTTTCCTGTGTTTGCTATTTTGTTGCGGGCCAGCTGTCTGAACCTGAAGTTGGACAGCCTCTTTCTTCTCTTTCTTTCTTTTTCTTGTCTACTATCCCCGGTCCTAGTGCCTTTTTTTTGACTTTTTTTTTTTTTTTGATTTTTATAGGCAATTTATCCTCTTTATTCTGTCTAGTCCAACTGTTATAATCTTTCTGATTGTATCTTTGCAACACTACTTTTCTAAAGTATTAGTCATCATTTGACACATCTATTTTGCTCTGTCATAAGGGATAAAAAAGTCAACGACCAGGGTCATACAATTACATTTTACTTACTACGCACAAACAGAGATATGGACCTGAATCTTGTGTGCGGACCAGATTCGCGGGATACTCAGTCTGGTGATACTGCGGGGAGCGCTACTGCATTGACCCCTGGATACAGGTAACTATCCCTTTTCTAGGAAAAAGAGAGTTCCTCAAAAGCTTGATTTTGTGTGTCTGTGCTGGAACATGATAACATAAAGCTTATTCGAAATATCATGTATTCCAATTTTTCTATATCAATAGTGAAAGCAGCAGAGTTGGTTCAGAGTTGTACCAATCAGCACCATTTTCAGAAGATGCACCGGAGCACAGCGAAATGCCGCTTATCTCGCCACCGCCTAGCGCCAGCAAGGCAGATTTTGCAAGCAAGGATAGCGAGATGGCGACAGCCAGAGGCGAGGAGAAGAAACTGAGCACACGCAGTGTATTGGAAAAGTATCGGAATGAGTTACGTGAAGTAGCAGAAAAGTGTAAAGTGCTGAGTCAGTTTGCTGAGCAGTACGGACCAGAACGAAACAAGTTCAATGCACAACCCTCGGATGACTTGGTGATTGATATGGCACGCAAAGCCTATGAGGTATTGATGGTGTTTATGACTATCCGTCGGGAGCGCATGTCAGCCAGCGCTGACAACGATACAATGGAGTACATTCGTAAACGTCGTACGGTGCTATCTCCAGCACGCACCAAGACACGCAAGCGTTCGGTAAGTACTGCTGGTTGTGATGATATCCTTCACTTGGCTTGTTCTTTTCTTTTTTTTTTTTGTGGTGGCTTTTTGGACTTGTTTGTGCTCCTGAATTTTTCCCTTCCCCCAACAAACGGGAAACTCCCAGCGTCCCCCTCCCCTTTTCTTTTCCATGACGTTGCTTGTGGAGATATGTTCGACGAGGTAGTAGGCCACACATGCATATCTTGTCTGTGCTGCAGATCTGCTCCCCTTTTTGCAAAAATAAGGGCACTGCAGATCGGCCCTTTTTTATAATGGTCAAACTGAGAACGAATCTATGATTTGCCTTGCGTGATAAGCTATGCACTATTTTTTTTTTTTTTGTTCTTTTACTGACAACTTTTCCTTTTGTTCTTTTACTCCGATTTGCCGTTTTAACTTGTAGAAGCGTGCTGATGCTGCTCAGCCTAATTCTTGTCGGTCTTGTGGCATTTCTGAGACTCCTGAATGGCGTCGTGGCCCTGATGGAGCCAGAACGCTGTGCAACGCATGTGGTCTGCGTAAGTATCCATATCATTTTACATGCTGCAAAAAAAAAATCATCCACACTTAAAAATAACATGCAGAATGGTGTCGCTTGGGCAGGTTTTTTTTTTTTTTTGCGCGATGTGTTCTAATGCGCGAATCCACCATGTGGTGTTCTTTCTATTTGCAGAAAAATTCTTTTTTTGATGCAAATGCGTGTGCTGCATACATAGTGCAAATTGTGCGAGAACAAATAAAGGGGATACTAACATCTCGTTTATATCCGTTTTTTTTTTTTGTTTGACACACTATCTTGCTTTACGTGTTGTGATGGATGATGTCTCAAAACATTTACACTATAACATGACATGGGTGTAATGCATTATATACTAAACTACTTTTTGTATATTTTGGATTTGCCAATTTTTTTGCCTTGTCCTCACCCTATTTATTGTTTTGCAAAAAACTTTTGCATTTCTGTTGGGCTTGGGATGTCGTTTTTTTTTGCCATTGTAGATTACGCCAAACTTAACAAGAAGCGCGCTACAGAAACTGCTCATCCGTTATCTGGGGCTCTCTCTTCTCCTGATAGCCAGATTCCCTCAAAGGAAGGTGGTACACTCTTGTATCATGCTGCTGCTCCAGTGCCCAAATCTGTTGATGCCTCAGCAGTTCATGCTCCGCTCTCTGCTCCTACTGTTGCTTTAGCTTCTGCTGCTGCTTCTCAGCAACAACATGGATTTACCTCGGCTATTTCGCATGCTGCTCATCAGCAGCAGCATCGTGGTATGGGTTATCCTTATCGCCCTGTTACTGCAAATTCTGGGGATGTCTATGCTAACCACCCGCAGCACTACCACTTTCAGCAACATCAACAACAGCAGCCGCATATGATGCACTCGCACTCCTACGGTTGGTCTCAACAGTACCATCCGCAGCAGCAGCAGCAGCCTATTATCCACTCAGTTCTTAATGGCCAACCTGATCATTCAACAAAATCTGGCTACTCCGAGTACCATGTTCTTTCTGAGCAGCAGCATCAGGATCCTAATACTCCGACGTCTACACAGCTGCCTAATTCTTTGCACGACACCCATCAAACAGTCGACCAGCAGCAGGCAAAGCCCTCTCAAGTATCGTCTATTTCACGAATTCTAGGTTAATCGTTGTATAAACCATTATAAAAAATGTTTGTTTCTTTTCTTTATTCCTCTTTCACAATACTTTTACGCGCAATATTTGTCTTTTATTTTGCTCTAGTACTTGTCTATCAAGCTTTCTACAAAATTAAAAAAAGAATATATTTTAAGCATTCTTGTTCCTCATTTAATACAGCAATATCCGCCTTCATGGTAGCTACAGACTATAGGGAGTGCCAATATTCTAATATATATTAATTAGTATCCACATTTGCAAGCATTTGCAAAGCCAGCGCCGTCATTGCTAAGGTTGTAGACTGTGTAGAGCTTGCGCAAAAACACGTCACCAATGATCCACAAGGAACCGAGTGGCCTGGGAATATTGTTACCTATGAAGCCAAGAGATGCACCAACCCTGTACATTTATAATATAGTCTTTGGCATCCAGGGCATACTTTTTGCCACTAAACTGCAGTGTAAAGGGTAGCAATAAAGAAATCTTATTACAGCCAACAGTATGCTGACTAGCAAGATTATACTTCACGCCATTCTCTTTGTTTAACAAGTCAGCCAGCATTGTGGACATACTCAGAAGCAAGCTACCGGTATTGATAGCAGCACCGGCATTCTCAAGCTCAACATTGTTGTCGCCAAACTGGATTTTTTTCAAAGTCAACCTCACAGTAGCCCTTAAGATGCATCTTGGCCCAGCTTGGGTCACCCTCAAAGAGTTTCTTGTTGTAGCCGCCCAAAATCATCTTGCCATAGCCACCCTTGTTGGTATTGAACAGATAAAATGACAACGATGGGTTGTCCATCAACTTTTCCTAACATTATAGACAACTGCCAAGTAGAAGGGCGAGTTTATGTTTCTTTTTGTGGCTTCTTTACTATAAAAAATAACCTACATTTTGAATGCATGTAACATAGTACACCGTGGAAAACTTCACCTACACATAAAGTTACATCTGAAGTCTCTTACAATCAGCAGCGCTACAGAGCACACCACATCCTAGTTAAAACAACCAAAGCAATCAATTCTTTCTACCTACCGAGTTTTTCCCTTTCCACTTTTCTATTGTGTAGTGCTTTTAAGTAGAAGAATCCTTTGTTAGAAAAATAAAGTCATCTCTTAGATGTAGGATGAGGTAAAGCAACGTGCGAATTTTTTTTTGTAAAGCTACTAGTAATAAAAGGCTTTTTTGTGTTATTTTAAACGGCTGCCTTCCTGGCTTTTCTTTTTTTATACATTTATCGTTAACAAGTTCTAAAACAAACACATAAATATTTTTTATATACTTAACTGCACATTAAAAATTAGTTGCTTACACATAAAGATAATATCATTTAAACATGAGGCTTCGCTATTACAGTGGAAATCAAGCGGAGTATAATGAGTACAAGTACATTGGTACTTTAAAATCTTTGAAAAAGTTAATGACACGTATTCAAAAAATTATTCCTAGGAAAGAATATGGACTTATTTGGAATTCACCTAACGGTGAGTTTGATATTAGAAAAGTAACAAAAAGCAAAGAAGATGTAGAACTTAGTAAGAAGGTTGTTTTAGTTTTTCGAACAAATGATGATTGTTTCGAAACTGTGGATGAAATACTTATAAAAAACAATTTTGAACGTGTTAAATCTGGGGTTCGTCATGGTATATCATCTAGTACATATATGTGTTTTCTTGATTTAATACCCGAATTATCTGAATCTGAATCTGAATCTGAATCTGAATCTAAAGAATGATACCCTGAGCCCCCCACGGCGCCAGGTTTATTGAACACACCGTTGGCGTTTCTGATTAGAACTTTCCAACTGTCTGTTGCTTAATACAAGTGCTGTAAAGCTAGTCCTGCCTATTTTGTTATTGTGGCTTTGCCACTTGCCACAGCGCAGGAATTTATTATTAAATGCTCAGTTTTTTATTAGGTCCAACTTTCTCTAAAAAAGTTGTAAGTTTTACGTTACCAGCTTTCCAGCATATATCTTAAAACTAAAGCCATTAAAAGTTCAGTATGCCAAGACGTAAATATCTAATATATTTTAATGTATCTCTGTGCTTTGCTGGAGATTGTCAAAGTATATTTTTATTTATTTGGCAGGGTAGATAGTGCAGCACATACACAGACTAGTTTGGCTGCGCTTTCATGTTACTAGTCTTAACGTTTTTTTACTTTAGGTTTAATAGTAAAATCAGTAAGATTCTGTTTCAAATAAACTCCAGAAGCTAAATACAAAAGATGTAACATAAATCAGTGAATGTACTTCCACATTAGCGAGTCATTTGCAAAACCAATAGAGTCATTTTCAAGATTGTAAACAATGTAAACTTGTGCAAAAACACTTCACAAATAAATCACATGGGGACGGGAAGCTCAAAAATGTTTCTGCTCATAAAACCAGAAATGCACTGTCCCTGAACGTTTCAAAAAATAGTTTTTGGCATCCAGGGCATACTGGTTGCCGTAAAACTGCAATGCGAAGCAAAAAAATTTAATCACAGTCGACAGTGTACTTACTAGCATATTTATTCTTAACGCCAATCTTCTTGTTTATCTGACCTGCCGGAACAGTAGGCAATATCATCAGCAAGCCTCTAGTGCGGATGACAGCGCCGATATTCCTAAGGTGAACCTCACAGTAACTCTTACGATGCCCCTTGGCACAACTCTGGTTACTCTCAAAAGAATACTTGTTGTGTAGCCGCCCAGGATTATCTTGTCATTGTCGCTCTTATTGATATCAAACAGATAGAATCGAAACGCTGGGGCTTTAATTGACTTTTTTATACTTTACAGACAAGTGCCAGGTAGGAGGGCAAGTTCTTGTTTTTTTGTGGCTTCTTTTTTTCAAAATACTTTACAACTTGAATGTGTGTAGCATAGTACAGTGTGAAAAATTACATCTGCACATAAAGTCACATCTAACTTTCCTACTACCAGCAGCGCTACAGAGCACACCACATTCTAGTTAAAACAGTTAAAGCAATCAATTATTTCTACCTACCGAGTTTTTCCCGTTTCACTTTTTCTATTGTGTAAGCTGCTTTAAAGTATAAAAATCCTTTGTTAAAAAAAATAAAGTCATCTTTTAAAAGTGAAAGGAGGTAAAGTAGCGTGCGAATTTTTTTGTAAAGCTACTAGTAATAAAATGCTTTTTTGTGTTATTTTAAACGGCTGCCTTCCTGGATTTTCATTTTTACAAAACTCTGCTTCTTTATTTTGCTTTAACAAAATTTATTACAATAACCTTCAATTATTTTATTTTATCAACTGCATAAAATAAGTATTTGCTTAAACGTTACAATAATAGTGCTAAAACATGGAGCTTCATCATTACACTGGAAAAAAAAAAAGCATGATGTGTATAGTTACCCCTGTGAAGATTTAGCATCATTTGGAAATCCTAAGGATTTTCTTATGGATGTTCTTTCTAAAATCAAAATCAAAGTTAACGAAAATTTTGATGTCGAAGTTGTCATTAAATGGGTTTTATATAACGGTGATATTGATGCTGAAGAAAAAATTGCGAATAGTGAAAAAGTTTTACCTGAAAACCACGTAATAGCATTTCAAACCAAAAGAAAGCTTCGGGATTTTATAAAAAGTGAACTTGTAAACGAAGGTTTCAGAGTTGTTTGCCTTCGAGAATGGGTTAAGAAAACCCCACTTGAGACAATATATGAAGAATAAAAGTTACAGCAACTAAGGTGACTATATGCTTGGTAAATACAGAGCTAAATGGCAAAAGCAGCCAAGACACTATTTCAAGAAATGTAACCAAGTAGGTAAAAATTGCACATAAAATAATAATGCTCTAAAGTGCACAACGGGTTGTGCAATAAAACAATAAGAATACGTGCTAGCAATAGCTTTTCTGCTTTTTTTTATTTTAAAGTGGGCTCTTAATTTTTTAAAATAAAAAAGCAACATATAAGTGGAGCTGTTTGTCAGGATAAATAGAGCACCATATGAAATAGTTTGGCAGGTTTTGCATGTTGTTTATTCTGGTCTTTCACCAACATTAGGCCTGATAGTAAAATAAGTATAAAATTTTATTCTTATAATTATAAAAATTTAGAAACTTGATAAAAATGTACTTCACAGACCAATGAAATAACATCTACATTAGCAAACCTTTTGAAAAGCCAATGCAGTTATTTCCAAGAGTGTGGACTGTGTAATCTTGCGCAAGAACACTTTACAAATAATACACACAGGTCCGAGAGGCTCATGTATATTTCTTTTCATTAAACCAGTGATACACTGTCTCTAGATGTTTAAAATATAGTTTTTGGAATCCAGGGCATATTTCTTGCCATAAAGCTGCAATGTGAAGCACAGAAATCTTATCACAGTCGACGATGTACTAACCAGCAAAGTTATCCTTAACGTTAATCTCTCTGTTTATCTGATCCACCGGCATAGTAGACAAAGCCCAGCAGCAAGTCACTAGTGTGGACGGGAGCACTGATATTCTCAAGGTCAGTCTTATCGTCGCCAAGTTGGTAGTTTTAGGAACAATTCCTCAGTGGCTTTTACAAAGCACCTTGCCCCAGCTCAGGTCACTCTCAGAGTGGTCCTTCTTGTATCTGCTCAGGGTTATTCTACTACTGCCGCCCTTATTGGTATTCAACAAATAAAATGGAGCTCCTGACTTGTAATTCAGCTTTTTGTAATTTTACAGCCAAGTACCAAGAAGGATAACGAGTTTGTGAATTTTTTTGTGGGTTTTCTACCATTAACAATTTCTACTTTAATGTAACAGTTTACTATAGAAAATTGCATTAATAAATAAAGTCACATTTGGTTTTCGTACTTTCAGTAAAACTACGGAGCAAATCACACCCCCAGTTAAAATAGTCAAAGCAGTCATTCCCCTTTTCACTTGCCGAGTTTACCCTTTTTTTCTTTCTATTTTTCTCTCATTAGTGGGAGCGTGAGCGTCTGACTTTATTCTGTAGCGTACAGTCATTAGTTTTTATTGCGTGAGCTGCTTTTAAGTATATGAGTCTTGGATCAGAGAAATGGTCACGTTTCTTGGTTGGGGCGGAGAGAAATAGCGTGCTCAGAATAATTGTCAAGATATTGGTAATGGAAAGCTTGTCTGAGATATTTAAATGAGGGTTATTTTTCTAGGATTTCCTTTAGTGGATCTATAATTTTTCTTTCATAAAACCTACAGCAATAATTCCTGCATACATTATATTAAACAACCGCACCCAAGGAAATACCTGCTTATAATTAAAGCTAATAACAACAGAATATGTTTCTTCGCCATTACAATGAAAGTGAAACAGAGTATGACGAGTTCAAGTACACCAAAGGATATGTAAAAACTGTGAGGCTTTTTTTTCAATTTGGTGAAGAAATTTTTATTCATCATGATAGTATGGACACTTATGATTGGATTGCACCTTGTGGAGAAGAAGATTATGATTTAGCATGTAAAGAAAAGGAAAAGCCTGTCACTGATGAAACCGTGGTAGCATTTCGAGCAAACGATGCATATCGTGAATCTGCAAGAAAAAATCTTGAAGATTTAGATTTTAAGTGGGTAAGAAAAGTATATGAAATTTAGATTGTATCAGAAAGCAAGAAGGATCTATTCACTACTGCAACTAGATGAAAACCTTTTAGGAAAAACTATGAAGCAATAGAATACTTGAAAGCCTTGAGTTGAACCGAACCGAGTCAGGCAGGGAATCCAAGAGATGGGGTTTTATTAAAAAGTTTCATTAAAATCAAATAGCACTTAAACTCAGTACCTCGCGCAAAGGCTAATGTGTAGCAGCATATATCAAATACATTCTAATGACTTAATCGCACTTATTTATATTGTAGAAAGTTTAATGAGAGGTATTAAAAGGTTGCTGTTTCAAGTACTTATTAAATAAAAAATTATTTTGGTTTATTTTTATCACATTGTAGTAGACATAAGCACAGATTAATAAATAGTTTAAATTGAATAAAAGAATAAATTTTATGCTTGCTGTTTAGTAGAACAACTTGAAATCTGCAGCGCCGAGTTCATTGACTATGCTGTTGGTGTGTTCAGTGGGCATTTCTCAAGTTTGTATTTATTAATTTAATGTTTGTAAAAAAAATAGTTTTATAGAACAGACGCTTTTTACAGAGAAGCCATAGGCTAATGGAAGTGCCATAAAAATATGGTCACACTTCAACAATATGCACAAATGGTTTTTTTTTATTTTCACATACACTGGTGTGATCATGCCCCACAATATAAAGGTTATATGATGTCATTCTCTTTTATATGAAAAAAGCCTCCTGACGCGCTAAATTAATAATAACAAGCTCAACTAGGCTCCTGTTTACAGCGCCTTGCTAACTAACCCTCACAAAATTGATCCTTTCACGTCTCTATTATCCTTCCAAAATTTCATCGTACTTATACTTACACCCGCTTATATAAATTATTATGCCTGAACCCAATTTGCAAATGGACGCGCACGGAGAAACAGAATTGGCAGAAGAGGCACATGCTGACCATCGACGATCGACACGTCAGCACCGACCACGTTATCTAGATAATGCACTCACCGGAAATGAGGTGTTTGAACTTCTTGACGAGTATATAATTGACAGCGATGGTGGTTTCAAACCACGGCGGCGGAAGCGGCAGAAAAAACTACCTGCGACGCCATCTAACGAAACGAAATCTACCACATTATCTACTAAATGCACGCCGGCCGCCAAGCTGCGTCCAAGGTGGTACAATCAGATGTATTTGATGTTTTTGGCGCTCCGTCAATCGCCAGATTACACTGCCAGTCGTAGTGAGTTGGTAAGGAAAGCAGTAGAGTTGGATGCCAAAATAAGTAAAGAGCGTAGCTTGCCACGGGCATTTACTGGAAAGACTCCCATGAACAGTGCCAGTGCTTTGTTGACAAATAATGGTGATCGTCATTTTGTCCAATTCCGTCCACCTGATGCCCGCTGCTATCATTTTAAACTTGCATATAAGCCTGGTGATTTTGAGAGTGCGCTTTTTGCCTATAACGAGTGGATGTCGGTACTTGTGGAGAAGGATTGGCCTGTTTGCTTTGGTCCTGAGCCAAGCCCTGCTGATTGTCCACAACTACTACCACAAAATTTGTCTGCAGGCAATTGCCTAGAAACATTGCAGACTCCCGATACAGCAGCCATTGAACAGAATAAGGAAAACGCAGAAGCACCGCAGCAACCTTTGGTAATATGCGCCGACGAAAGTGTTCCTCATTGCGCAGGAGCGAATAACAGTATTTGTATTGTTCATAAGGATGGTATTGCAGAGCAATCTGATGATCCAGGTGAGATTGATATTCCAAAAAATTGGCATGACATTGTCGAAGTACGATCTTCAACAATACCCAATGCGGGAAACGGGCTGTTCGCAGTAAGGGATTTACCTGGCGGAATTCCAATTGGGTTCTACTTTGGCGTGCCAATGACCGAAGACGAGTTTGACTCGCTGAAGGAACCAGTTGGGTTATCGTCGCATTATTCTATCATGTACCGCAAAACTGTGCTTGATGCCACTGACGAAAACGGTATGCCTTTTACGGATCCCAATGGCCCGTTGTATTGTCCATTTCACTTTATGAATGAGGCTAGAGGATCTGATACTGATGGTGACACTCATCGTCACTGCAATATTAACTTTCTTGAGGGGGTTGTTGTCAACCAGATTATTTGTTTGACCACGAGGCTTATTAAAAAGGGCGAGGAGCTTTTTGCTTCGTATGGAAGCGAAGTTGACCGGTCGCATTGGGATGATGCAGAAACTGGGCGTTCAGAAACTGAGGCGCAGCATATGGATCTGACAGATGCTGATGATTCTGTTCTGGGTCTGAGACACGAATGCAGTGACCAGTCGCATGAGCTTGCTGCACCGAGGATACTTGCTATGCGCGCTGCTGCATCTGCAAATTTTGAATGCCGTTCAGTGCCTAGTACCACGCAAGCTACACAGAATCAGGGAATTGTGCGTATACTGAAGACACTTGCTACATCTGACTCTGCTGAAGATTAAAGTAATTGCGCTTGCTGATTTCATCCACTCAATTAAGCAGCTCCTCTATCTAACCCAAAAACAAAAACAATATTTGAAATTATAGTAAATGACTATTTGTCAGCCAAGTTCATGGCCTCAATCAATGCGCCGTATACCTATTATACTTATTAACGCAATAAGGAGCACAAAGAAAACACATGTTTTGAGTGTTTTAGTTACCTTTATCCAGATGCTGCAATTTATATTTGTATTTAGGGAATGCTTGTGTAGATATCCACACTTACCATTTTTATCTTTGCACGTATTTGATTTGCTTCCTCTGTATGTTTTTCAGCAGTCCTATTTATAAATGATGAAAATAATTAAAAAGGAATTAGTACAGCCAAGTTTTAGACAACTCTGATCCAATATATTTATGCTAGCGTAAAGTGAAGAAATAGTAGTGATGGTTGCCAATACTTACTTTTCCATATGCGCGATTTTCTGGTCGATAAATTTGTCTGCTTCATCTAATGTCATCTCCAGGTGAAATCCAAACCCTACGCTTACAAAGATGTGACTGGTATCAGGGACAAATGCTTTAGCATAAAAGTTGGATCCCAGATCAACTTTAGTCTCCAACTCATCCAGTTTCTGACTGCGAATCGTGTCAATATGTGTTTTGAGTTTTAGATACTCTGACATTTGAGTGTATAGGGCATCTCGTGCTTCAATAACCAGAGTCAGATCAGGCTCTAGCTTGTTGCGAATAAAGTCTTCGTATTTTTGTACAGCTGGTTTGAGTTCTGCTGAGTATCCTGAAATGTCCATTTCTAACTCGATTTCAATTGTTTATTAAAAAAAGTTGATGCCAAGTAAGCGAGTATAGATAAAGCAATGCAGTAAATAGTGTTTGGGTTGCTTTGAAATGAGAATTGGTTGACTTGGGGATTTTTTTTATGTGTGAATTTGAATAAGCGCTTGAAAGGTTGTGGGAAGAGAATGTGACCATGGATAGTGCCAATGGTGTATTTTGCTAAAATATTGGCAGTTAGAAAGATTATTCTGGCGTCATTTGGTATGGCGGGTTTGCGCCATTCAGGTAGTGCGTTTGCGTTGTGGGCAGGGCGTCGTTTGTGCATGGGCAGAAGTGTCATTGGCAGTGTGGTTGGCTTTGGTTTTTGCGGTGCAGATTGTTAAGCAGAGGGCAGCCAACACCCTTTTTACGGGCAACAAGAAAAGTTACATGTAATGTATTGTATTGCTATGACATTGCTAAAAACATATATGCTATGTGTCTACTCAAAACTACTACTAATGTCTTGTTAATCTGTTTCTTGGTTCTTTCTTCTTGTCTGCCAACGCAAACTGTACCCGCCAACTACACACGCCAATCACGCACGCACTTTGTTTCTCTTGACGCAAAACACAAGAATTACCTCGATTATCACAAACACCATTCACTTAGCGCGCTAATAGTTTCTTAAAAAGAGTATTTGGGCATGCACCATTGCCATGTGGAGTGAAGCTCCAATCCCATCATTGGCTGTTGCAAAAGCAAAAACATAGTTGTCCGATAGTTTACAGTGGTTTAATATTAGTACCC
Source organism: Coemansia reversa NRRL 1564 (assembly GCA_002705745.1). Taxonomy (NCBI): domain Eukaryota; kingdom Fungi; phylum Kickxellomycota; class Kickxellomycetes; order Kickxellales; family Kickxellaceae; genus Coemansia; species Coemansia reversa. The sequence continues at coordinate 54,128 of KZ303499.1, forward strand.
AATCTGTGTTATCTACTTTTGACCAGTTTAGAACGTGCTTGAAAAATAGAATACGCACCAATGTCAACCCAGCAGCCACTGTCACGTATTCAATGGGTGCAGTTAACTGCAGCTGCAGGCGCAGTGGTGGCAGCAGCAGCCGCCATATGGCTAACATCGCAGTATCTCCGCGCAGACCACCAAAGGACGCAGCTTACACGCAGTGCTAAAAAGAAATATCGGGAACTTTTGAGCGAACTCTCCGAGTGTAAAGGAATTCTTAACTATATAGACAGTGTATCCATGTCTCGAGCGCAGTCAATTGTTAGTGACTACGCCAAAGACACTAGGGAACCCGAAGCATCCCGACGCGAGCTTGCTGGAATTGGCGAGGAAGTTCTACGTCTGATGGAGAAGATTGACGGAGTAGCACCAGCACTGGTTATAAATGCAGCGGGGCTTGAACCTTGGACTGAACAGGATAAAGAACTGAAAGAGCTTGCTGTTCGCCAGGGACTTGGGCAGATCTTCGATCTGGCTGGGGATATCCGTGCCATACGCAAAGGCTTGATTCACAGAGTTGAACGTCGGGCGAAAAAGATTGACTCGCTTAAACGAGAGCTTGAACGTGTGATAATTCAAAAGTAATTCCCACCTCTGTTGCTAGTAACCAGGGTGCATAAATTATCATTGTACGGCCACGTGTGCCTTGTTAAACAAGGACATTAGTGAGGTTTAGGGTTGTGTCTGCAGAGTGTATGAACCCCCCCCCCAAAAGCGCCCACATTGCGCGCAACACACAACAGTATCTCGTTTCTCCTTCCACCTTTATTTCAATATTTGTTGGATAGTAAGCAGCTCTTTACCATGCACGCCTTTTCAAAGCTCCCGTTTGACGAAAAACTTATTTACATCAACGGCAGATGGACAGAGTCAAGCTCAACACAAACAACTAATGTAGAAAATCCAGATACAGCCGATATCATAGCAGTGGTGCCAGAGTGTACTGCCGGAGACCTTGACCAAGCAGTACAGGCGGCATATACCGCCTTCCACGATGGACCCTGGGTGAATGAGTTTTCGGGCGCGCAGCGTCGTGATGCAATGCTGGCCCTGGCTGATGCTATTGAGAAAAGCCGTGGTGAAATTGAGCTTATTGAGAGCATCAATACTGGAAAGCCAATTACTGATGTGCGTGGGGAGCTAGATGACACCATCGATCTGTTCCGCCACTTTGCTGGCTATGCGGACAAGGTAGAAGGCCGACATATTTCTGCACAAAACAATTCTAGCCTTGAGGGCTATACTGTCAAAGTGCCTGTCGGAGTTGTTGGATTTATTAATGCATTTAACTATCCAATCTGCCTTCTGGCCTGGAAGGTAGCTCCGGCTCTTGCGGCTGGCTGCACAGTGGTATTTAAACCGGGACCACAGACGCCACTAACAACGCAGTACTTTGCTCATCTACTTGACAGCACCAACAAGTTTCCACCAGGCGTCTTTAATGTGGTGCTTGGAGGTGCCACTGTGGGCCAGGCGCTAGTTGACCATGATTTGATCGACAAGATTGGCTTTACAGGCTCAGTTGCAACTGGAAAGCACGTGATCCGCTCCACAGCATCCACGCGTAATGTGCGCTCGACATCGGTGGAGCTTGGCGGCAAGAGCCCTGGCGTAGTTATGCCAGATGTGGATCTAGACAAGACAGCCAAGCTGGTAGTTAGCGGCTGCATGAGCAATGCTGGAATGAACTGCAATGCGCTCACACGTCTCTGGGTGCATCGCTCCATTTATGATGACTTTATACCTTGTCTCAAGGCAGCTGCAGAGTCGCTGAAGCTGGGGACGCCGCAGCAGAATGACACAGAGATGGGCCCACTTATCGATCACAGGCAATATCAACGCGTGCTAGAGTACATCCGCATTGGCAAAGAGGAAGACAAGGCCAGCGTGCTTACTGGAGGGGAGCCGGCTCTGGGCCGCGGATACTGGATCCAGCCCACGCTTTTTTACAATGTTGACCCCAAGGCACGTATTGCTACTGAGGAAATATTTGGCCCAGTTCTTTCTGTTCTAGAGCCTTTTGACAGTCTCGACGAGGTCATTGAAATTGAGCGCAAGAACGAGTTTGGTCTGGCTGCTGGCATATTCTCGCACAACCATCAAGACATTGCCAAATTTACGCGCAAGCTCCGCAGTGGCACTATCTGGGTCAACAATTACAATACCCTGTACTCGTACTTGCCCTTTGGTGGCTTCCGCAACTCTGGCTTTGGCCGCGAACTTGGATACGAGTCCTTTGACGGATACCTTGTACCCAAAGCCATCATTGACGACGTTTCCTTTTAAACTTTTCGGTCATTGTGTTATGTCATGATCTTCCTTTGAAAGAAGTGGAGGGATACCTCCCCTTATTCTTTCTGGTGCCCGCATCCCTTCTTTCCTATACTTATTCTCCGCATCTTCTCAAACAATACTTTTTTTTTTACTCTATTTGAACGGTTGTCTTATTTATTTATTTTTTTTGTTATTGTCTGCGACTGAGAATGAGTTGGAAGGGTTTCAAAAAGGCGCTGGAGCGAATGCCACACCAGCTGCAATCGAAGATTGGCCGTGGTACCAGAACCGTAGACTCTGAATTTGACGAGTTTAAGCAGAAATTTATTGAGATGGAGACATCCACCAAGAACCTATTTCAACAGACTGCACAGTTTCGTGATGGCATTCGCGGCATGTTGGTGTATCAGAGTGCATATTTTGAACAAGTGTTGGCGATATATAGGCCCATCAGCACAGACCCTGAAGGTAGCACGCAGCCCGTCGGTAGCTATACTGATGAGGGCGCTTCTCCTGAGCTTTTGCGAGTAGCCGAGGAGTTTCGCAATCGTGTGTCCACTATACGGGAAAAGATTGAAGGCCAACTTGCGCGTTTGGATGTGTCAGTGGTGGCCCCAGTTCAGGATCTGATGAACTTGATGCGTAACATCCACAAAGTGATCCAGAAGCGCGACCACAAACTTGTCGACTATGATCGGTACAAGGCTGCAGTGGAGAAAGCCGAGGCTAAAGAATCTTCAGAAGGCCAGCGTCGACTGGGCGAGGAACGCGCCTATCAGAAGCATGGTGCTCAATACCAGGAAGCCTCACGGCAGTACAATTATTTTAATGACATGCTCAAGGCTGAGCTCAAGCAAATGTTGGATCTGCGCCAGGCGTTTATTGATCCAATTTTTCTCAAGTTCTTCCGCATACAGCACGAACTATATACAAGCATGTTTACCGAGTTCAAGGAGGCTGCACGCAGCTGCCCAGCTCTGGACCTCAACACTCCCGTACTTGCAGGTTGGCAGCCAAAGTGGAGCCGTGCTGAGCAGAACCTAAACGCAATTGATTTATGGGGAACTGGCTCTATGAATGTCATGCCTTATGAGTTTGATAGCGCCAACAAGAGCATGTTTGATTCAGTCAAGGGCACATTCCGCAAGAAGGATAAGGCGCCACAGCCTGTGACTGCTTCCTCAACTTTTACAAGTACCCATTCTGGTGCTGGAGGATCAAATCTTCCACCAGCAACTGACAGCGACAGCAGCCCGTACGGCTCGCTGGGATCTGCTGCTGCACGCACCGGGTCATATGGTGCGGGAGTTGCCACGGCTGCCGCTAATGCTCAGCCACCAGCAACAGGAAACTCTTCATATGGCACCTATCCGTCGTCCTACAGTCAGGCGCCTCCACCAAAGCAGCAGGGATTCTCCCAGCTTGGTTCCTCTTCACATGCAGCGACTGATGCGGCTCCACCTGCATACAACTCTGTGCCTTTAGCTGCACAGTACCAGCCACCTGCCGAGAAGGGGCCATCAATGGGCGCCGGTAGCAGCACTGCTAGCCCGTATCCTGGGCCGAGTGTAAAACAAGTACGCGCGTTGTACGATTTTTCTAGTACCGAGAAGGGTGACCTTAACTTCCGCGAAGGCCAGATAATCAAGTTAATTAAACGCACTCCTGATGTGGATGACTGGTGGACCGGAGAAATTGATGGACACGTTGGTGTTTTCCCTGGAAACTACGTTGAAGAGTTGTAAACCATTATTTTTCTTCTATTCGATAATAATGACTATTTTGCTTAAAGCTAGGTTTTGATGATTTAGAAAGTTCGACGATGACTACGCCTCCTTGAAGAGCTTATGTCTTCCTGCAGCGCTTTGAAACATTTTGCAGATACTACACAGCGTAGTAGCTGCCATGGCTACAAAGGGTAACTTGTTAATTGCTATTTTACTCGATCATGTGCATTGTCGGATTCTGTAATGGGTGACGCCACCCGCCAGTTATTACGATGTCATCGCATTCTGTGGCCGTAAAATCATTCCTCGATACCCCCCCCCCCAAAACCAAATCAACTGAACTACGTTCTTTTCAAAGCCCGGAGTAGGGCTGAACTTTTTTCTTTTCCGCTTGTGGTTATTATTATTATTTGCAGACTATTACAAAAAGTTATTTCTTTTAGAGTTGTATAACCATTTTTACGACTTGATTTGTAAGCGGGTATGGCTGGTGTCTTGCGTGCATGGACAAAGATTGCCGAGAAACAGCCGCTTCTGACTTTGGCGCTAACCAACGGTACTCTGGGTGGTGTCGGCGATGTTCTCGCACAGGCAATCGAGAGCCACAATACCAAAAAGCCATTTCGTTGGAGCTACCATCGCACACTACGGTTTGTAGCCTGGGGTGCGTTATGTGCACCGATCTTTCATAAATGGTATCTTTTTCTCAACCGCAAATTTCCACTTCCGGTGGCGCAACAGCAACAACAGAAACAATTGTCGACAACACTAAACACGGCATTTATGACGGCAGTGGCTAAGCGCGTGGCAGCAGATCAGTGTATTTACGCACCCTTGGGAATTGCCGGATTTTTTATTGCCATGAATTTTATGGAAGGTCGGGACTGGACGTCCGCTAAAGCACGACTGCGTGAGTACTACCGACCTACACTTATAGCTAACTACGCAGTATGGCCTGCGGTACAGGTAATAAATTTTGGTTTTGTGCCGCCCATATACAGAGTGCCTTTTAGCAGCGTGGTCAGTATCTTCTGGAACACATTTATCTCGTGGGCTAATGCGCAATCTGCTGATGCAATTGACATACCACTCGAATCGCCACACACACATGTTGAGCCGCAGCATCGTCAACCCATTGAAAATAAGGTATGAGGCACGTGAGCATGGCCCAATCTTTCTAGAGTCACCAGATCTGGTGGTGCTGTGCTTGTTCATGGGTTGGGGGGGGGTGCTAAAAACGCGTCAACAAGAAACTATTACACAGTCTTGTATAATGTTTTGTTTTTATTAGTTTCAAACACCAGAGCGCATTAAGCGCTTTTTTTCTCTATACATAGTAAACAATTTCTACCACATTATCGCATACGCAATTATACTGAGCCCGCAGTCTCGAGTGGAAGAGACAAAAAAAAAAAAAATGGACCAGCTACGCGGTGAGACTCGCAATACTGGATTCAGACATGGTGATGGTAGTGGCAGTGGACTTCCAGACAGCAGCGGCAGTGCCAATGGCAGCGGTGGTAGTGATGAATTTATCAATGGACCAGTCGTGTTTAGCTGTGCAAAATGTCGAACAATAATAGGAGATACTTTTGCATATGTCGCATCTATTCCTGAGCGAAATCTATTTGCACTATCCGAAGTTCCCAATAGTGTTGTTTGCGGAAAGACTCGTAAGATATCCAGTGAGCGTGGAGAGGATGGCTGCGTATTCTATGATCTTACTTGCGCTGAATGCGATAGCTTGATAGGTCGTCGATATGTTACCACAATTGAGGATATGGACGTTATACGCAATTCTTATGCACTTGATATTCAAAGAGTCATGACTTATGAATTGGGAAAATGCATGGGTGGTCGTCCTCCAAATACTGACCGTCCACCACCACCAGAGTTTTATACTTCTGTCGCATTCCATGAGGATCTAAATATGGTAAAAAACAATGTCACAGCAATCGCAGCTAAGCTACAAAAACTAGAGCAGACTATGGCGCGTATTTCAACTACTAGTCCTCGTTCTGCTACATCCAGCACTAGAAAACGGTCGATGCAAGGACTTAATCCAGAAATATATCAGATTGACCCATCTAAGAAGTTTGGCAGGTGATCTGGCACCCAAATGGCGTGCAGTTGATTGTCTGCGGATTCGCAAATATCTTCTGGAAGTTCCTAAACATACAAAATTTTTTTTTACTAGATGTGCTTTGTTCTCATTGTCTTCTGGGGGAATCAAGCTGCCAAGCATAGCAGATGCAGCCACACAATCTATCAAAATAGTCATTTGAAATAGAAAGCATAGTCATGATTTTTTTTAGGTCGCGTTGCCTATTTCATTTGCAAGATGTTCTGCCATAGCATTCCAAGCCTCTAAATAAGACCATCTGTATCCTTCTAGTTTCTTTGTCTCTCTATATTTTGTGAAATCTCTTTTTTTATTTTTTAAAATACTACTTTTTGGCGTCTCTAAACGCTGCTTTTTAATTCTGTTTAGCAGAGCCTTGATATTGGTGTATATTGAAAATTAGTATATAATATTTGCATTATAGAACCTAACTACAATAAAAAAAAAAAGCCTATGACATTAAATACTGGTCGCGCATCTACTGGCTCAGGCGCTACCACACCACAACGAGATCCAGAACACCCACAGAGTGCTGCGCTTCATGGCGCAGATATTGCAGGACAAGCTAAACGTCAGATTTGGTACGCTCTGCGGCGCCGAAAAACTGAAACATTGATTTCTGACGACAGTAAGGAGCGTAAACATGAACTGGCCTTGGTGTCACCACTGCGTCCACCGTCGCTATCAGCCTGGCGAATTATCGTAGCTATGCTTGGCGGTGCACTAAATGCAAGTTTTCTTATTGCTGGCGGTCTTACCATAAAGTTTGGCGGACCCGGCGGTTCGCTTGTGGCGTACGTTATTGCGGTTATAGTGCTATACATGGCGACTACATCATTGATGGAAGTGGCATCGAGAATGCCCGATGACATGCCATACTACATGTACGGCAGACAAATATTTGGACGAGCAGTTGGAACCGCGCTGGCGTGGTGTTACTGGTTGCTTTGGATTGTAATTCTTGTTTACGAGATAGTGGCCGGTGGATTTATCATGGCATTCTGGTTGCCAGATGTCGACCGAGCATTGTGGTGTGTGCTGCTGCTTATTGCGTGTGTCATTATTGTAGTGCTCGACTCGAGGCTCTACTCGGTGGTCGAGTGCACATTGACTCTAATTATTATCTGTGCCCTTGTGACGTCTATCATAGTCGGTGCCTTGATAGCAGCAGGGAAGCTTGGTGATCACAAATACGGGCTTGAGACATGGCATAGCGATGGAGGCCCGTTTGTTGGCGGTGTGCTTGGGGTTATTGGCGCCTCAATATTTGCTAACTTTGCCGTCCAGGGTGCAGAGGTGGGTGCTATAATGGCGCTAAAGTCACCTAGCAGGCGAAGTAGACGGCTAGTGCCCTTGGGAATTTGCGGAGCTTTTGCGATATTGCTTTGGTCTTCAACATTTGTAACTGGACTCGTCTTGCCACAAAGCGATCCGTGGTTTGACAAAGAGTCATTCGACAGTGCTGATGGATCTACATTTACGTATATCTTTGAAAAGGCCGAAATACATCCAGCTTCGCATGTAGTCAACGCCATATTGCTATTGTCGGCGCTTTTCGACGCGTGCATAGCGCTTTACATCTCAGCGACGATTCTACAGGACTTGGCTGCTCGTAGGCTTGCACCCAAGGGGCTGCAAAATCCGACAAATGGAAGGAAGCTCTCTCCTTATAGTATGGGTGTATGTTGTATCCTGTCGCTTGGCATCTGGGCACTGACTTTTATTCGCGTGGAGAGTGCTGTGGCGCTGATGGCCGGTGTAATCGGAACAAGCGGGTTTATTACATGGGGCGCAATAGCCCTGATGCATTGCATTATGCGCTGGTCAAAGAAGCACAGTCATTCAGTCGACAATAGCAGCAGCACAACACTGTCCCCTTATGAGATTTACAAAGCGCCGCTGTTTCCGCTTGGTCCGTTGTTCTGCCTTGCGCACGAAATAGCAGTCATTGCTGGCATTATATACATTGCTGCCTGGATGGACTTTGACGTCTATGTGTTTTTATTCGGTACCATGCAACTATTTGTTTTTATTGCACTTATTGCCTTTGCAGCTCTGATCCAACACTTTGGATATTGCTTGTGTTAAGGCGAAATCAAATCTCGCTTTTATTTTTGTAAAGCAGGGAAACGGGGCATGTTGTGACGACCTTTTCCTTTGTCCCAATATCACTTGCTCTGGGCAGTAAGCCGTCACTGTTTTTTTTTTTTTTTGTTAAAGCACTCTTTCTTTTTATTCTACTTCTGCATATACCTACCAAGAAAATATTGCACACAAAGATAATATGAGATATTACTTGCGGAATCCAAAGACAAAAACAATTAGTTCGGCTACTCTGGTGCCGCCGGCGCTCCAACAGGACACAGAGTTATATGGACGAATTAATAATATGTGTGCACTGCGCGAGACAATGCGAGACCGACTAAAGACGCAGGCCAAGACAGACGACCTCAGCAGAATTGGTAGTGTACTATCGGCTATACAGGCATATCTGAGCGAGTTACACTGGTATATTTCATACTATGAAAGTAACCAGAGCGAGTTTAAGGGAATGCATAATGTCGAGTTTATCTGGAAAAGCGCAATTGTCAGCCGGTTGCACGATAAGGTGAACCTCTCCCGACCGTGGTTTGGCCATCGAGGCGGCACAAATGGGGACGGCGATGGGGGTGTTGGGGCCGGGGCGGTGGGCAGCGGCAGCGGATCAAGACTGCTGGGTGGAGGTTCGTTTAAGCAGCGGCGGACACAGTCAACATCAATATACATGGAGCTTGGATTCACGCTACAAGCACTGGCAGTGGCAAAGTGCATGAGCGCTTATTCAAAGGTCGCCACATTAGACACAGAAATCGAATGTGAGACTATCAATGCCATGACGCCAGGAGCAAGGGTAATAAACGAGGAAGAAGGCGAACAGGGAGTTGAGGCCTTGAAGCGTGCGGCAATGGAGTTGCGCGAGGCGGCGGGCGTATTTGAGTATGTTATTGAAAGCGTACTGCCCAAGATTAACCACATACGACTTGGCGTTCCTGATCTGATACCAGAAGTCCAATATATGTTAAAGATGTTGTCGCTGGCCGACTCTGATAGACTGTCAGTGCGCGTATGGTTACGTACAGACAAGAATCAACGAAGGACTCCGAATACTCCTGCAAACCTATTGCTTGGTATACAGGATCGCTACGCAAATGCATACTCATCTCTGCGTACTTTGCAAGGTGGTGAGTTTCGTAGCGTATCCGCGGACATTCAAAACTACATGCACGACGGACAGATGGTTATATTAGCGCAAGCAATGATATACTTGGCACAAGTACATAGCGACGGACAAAAATTTGGCATTGCAGTTGGATTTATGCGGGATGCCCGTGAGCTTCTCTCGGGTGTCAAAAAGCGCAATCAGTCGGTACATGCTAAAACTGCAGAAATGTTGCTTAGCGGGCCGCTTGAGCCTTTGTACAGTCTGTACCGACGTAATAATGATACGATTGGGTTTGAAACTGTTCCATCCTCTGAGGATTTGCGCGCCAGACTACCGTCAGGTCGAGCCCTCATTAGTAAGGTTATCCCACATGTACCCAGTAGTAATATGTGATGATAGAGTGGATGAATAAATGCGCGCTCTAGTGTCGCTTGCATTTTGCTTATTGCTGTGCGAGTTAATGACATAATATCAGTGCATTTTTGTAACTAATGATTTAGTGTACAAGTAGTGGAAAATACAATCCGAGTGCTGTCTCACCTACTTATTTTAAAAGCATTACATTATGCATATACCAACACAGGTTAATAGCTTGGTCAATAGAGGGCTAAATAAGACAACCAAACAATGCTAAGATTAACTAATATAGAAATATTTTTAAAATACATCAGCAAATACTTTTTTCTATCTTGTTGCATCCAAAGAATTGCAATCGAGTTAAATAAATTATCATATGATTGGGCTGTAACCATGACAGTATTCCTAAAGAATATACATTTACTAAAGCAAAACTGTCTTACTAAGATTAATTTTACAAACATGCTAACATTTCTGCTGCACACATTATTTGATAACTTTAATATTGGCAAGATGTGGAAACTGTTCAATACTATTGTTTATATGCGTTATTATAAATACGTATGTCCTTGCACTTACTTTCAGTTTAACAAGTGACGGCACATGTATTGCTAAATATATTACTATGGCTACAACGAGATCCTTCTGTTCTATATCGACTAAATCTGTAATACACAGTGATTGAATACTAGTGTATGTCAAATCCAAGGGTTTATGGATTAGCTCTTGTATATTTTGTCTGTATATATCAGCTTTGTGTCTATCAAATGCAAGACTCCAAATATGTAATCCTGAAAGAAGTGGTAACCTCATAATAATTTCCAGAAGCTGAACATAGTCAATTGGATTGTGTATGTGCAAGCAATCAAGATAATTCCATCTTATTCTCCCAATATCAATATCAAATTCAATGTTGTTTATAAGTAACTCTGTGCGTAATGCTTTGCGCATTTTTTTCCAAATATGTCATTTGTCGAGTAATAAAAATCATCCTTATAAGATTTATCAATAATAGTAATTTGTAAACGCAATTTTTGTGAAGAATAATACGACAACTTTGAAAATTGAACTGCTGTCTGTACTAAATCGCTGAAATCAATATTTTGCAAACATGGCGTATCAATATCAGCAAACAAGACGTCGTTGTTGGCAGGACAATAGAAAGGTTTTATATCTTTAAGTACAGGCATAATTAGCTTATAATAGCTGCTTGCGGCAAATTTAGTCCAATCTGCAACATTTTTAACTGAATATTGTGGCCTTGCAAACGTTAACAAAATGGTTTTCAAGTAATTAAACGTTATTCTTTTGTCTCCCTGACCAACAGAAAAGTATTTCCAGGAAAATGATATTGGCACTTTAGTAAGCTCCAGATGTTTCAATGGCTTTGAACATATATATATATATATATATATATATATATATATATATGGAAGTAGCGGTATTCTTTGCGAGTCAAGTATTATGCTTAAATGTGTGAGACATATACCAAGCTGATGTATAACAAGTGGAATAAATCGTTCATTTCTAAACTTTCAATTGTTTTGCGTATTGGTTGGCCAATAAGTTAACAAAAACGTTGGCTGGTCCATCGACTTGTGCCGCGGTAATTCTAAGATGTTATACTTGGAAATTTGTATTAAAAATAGTCAACTGTACTGATAGCTTTGGCTTGGTCTTTTTCATGTACTAAACCTGCAGTATCCAAGTTCTCCAAATCTGCCCACAAATTTATATAAATATCTAGCACGTTCACTCTTGACCAATTGGCGTTGCCAGAATCAATTATCTTGACCAATGCTTCACAAAGCAAGCAAAAATCCTGAGTAGTAATAATGTTGATATTGATATTCTTGACTTTGTAAAAGGCTTTGCGTTGGTTAATAAGTAAAATATTTGATGTCCATATATGTTTGGAATTTGTACTAGGTAAAAGTGATATGCGGTTATTGTGGTTAAAGGCATTGTTGTTTATATCGCGACACATAATAATTCCATGTTGATATATAAATAGAAATAAGACTTTGCCCCATCTACGACAAACACTAGACAATAATAACATGTTCTTTCAATTATACAAACCATATATGTGGCGTATGTTTAATTTAATTAAAATACAAAGTATTAAAAATAAAACTTTATCAGAAAGTTCGGTTATGTGAGCCATTTGCAGAGTAATTGTAAAGTGCAGAAAAAGTCAAAAGCGACAAATAAAAGAAAAGAAAAACTAGTTTTGTGACAAAATAAATTCTTTAGATAAACAAAGTTGTTTTTAGTTGCTAAATTGAAAGCTGCACGGTTTAGACAAGTGGTTGTCAAGCAGATTTAAATACATGTGTATTGTGCATTGAGTATGTATCATTTTGTCTCAATAAGAAGGTATTTACGCATACACTATACATGTTGCAAATGTCGGAGAAATACAGCATAAATCTTGTTTTGTGGTTCGAGAATTTAGTGTCCCTATATCCATAGCGCACTGTCGGCGAATTTGTACCACTGGAATATCTACTTTTTAGATGTGCATAATTGCTAGTTGATCAAGCGATTAACATTCGCAGTGACGCAAACATAATTAATGATTTTTCTTTTTCTTTTGTAGACAGTTGAATTAGTAGTTTTGTTGAATTTATTCCTAGTATTCTAGTAATGACGGACTCTACCTCCATTCCGCGTAACAAGTTCAGTATTTCGCTTGACGATTCCGGTAAGTAAGGTGTTTAGGTAGCGCAATTGCTGAAGAATAGGTAAAAGGTTTTGACCGATGCTTTACGAAGCTAATCACGGTTTACATGGGGAGCTGTTGGATTATATTTAGACGATGTGGACAACATTACTAGCCAGGTGAAAGAGCTTAGCACCGGAGACAAGCAGGAAGCTATGACTACAAAGGCAGGCGACGAGCCTGTGGAGCACGAGGTTGAGGTGCGCCTGGCAGACATACAGGCAGATCCGAACTCGCCACTGTACTCGGTCAAATCATTTGACCAGCTGGGACTTCACCCGAATCTCCTAAAGGGTTTGTATGAGATGAAGTTTACCAAGCCCTCAAAGATCCAGGAGCGCGCGCTTCCGCTACTGCTCGCTAATCCGGCGCGCAATATGATCGGACAGTCGCAGTCTGGAACAGGAAAGACAGCTGCGTTTGTTCTGACAATGCTCAGCAGAGTGGACTACGACATTAACGAGCCCCAGGCGCTATGTCTTGCGCCATCGCGCGAGCTTGCTCGTCAGATTATGGAGGTTGTGCAGCAGATGGGCAAGTACACGCCTATGAAGGCCGAATACGCGATTAAGGACGCTTTGAAGAAGGGCGACAAGGTTACTGCACAGATTGTTATCGGCACACCCGGAACCGTGAGCGACCTTATCCGCAAGCGCGTACTTACGCTGCAGCGGATGGAGCTGTTTGTGCTCGATGAAGCCGATAACATGTTGGATCAACAGGGTCTAGCTGACCAGACGTTGCGCATCAAGAACTGGATGCCTAAGGAATGTCAGGTTGTGCTTTTCTCGGCCACATTCCCAGACGTTGTGCGTGATTTCACTAAGCGTTTTGCACCAGGTTCCAATGAGATTCGTTTAAAGGCTACTGAGCTTACAGTCGAGGGCATTAAACAATTTTACATGGATTGCAAGAGTGTTCCACACAAGTTTGAGGTTCTTTCTGAGCTTTACTCCCTGATGACTGTTGGCCAGAGCATTATTTTTGTTCGTCGTCGCGACACGGCTGAGCGTATTGCTGGGAAACTCAACAGCGATGGACATGCGGTTGTGTTTCTCCACGGTACTATGGACACAGCAGAGCGTGACCGCGTTATGGATCAGTTCCGTAAGGGTGAGATTAAGGTGTTGATTACCACAAACGTTATTGCTCGCGGTATCGACATCCAACAGGTCAATCTGGTTATCAATTATGACATTCCACTGACTGGTGACCGCGTTCCTGACCCTGAAACTTACCTTCACCGCATTGGTCGCACTGGTCGTTTTGGTCGTACTGGCGCCAGCATCAATTTTGTGCATGACGATCAAAGCAGCGAGCAGATGGAAGCCATTCAAAATGCCCTGGGCTGCGATATTATCAAAGTCCCAACAGACGACTGGGAGGTTGCCCACAAGATCCTCAAGAAGGCCCTCAAGTAACAACTGGCTTGGACACTTTTAATTGCCACACTCTTTAGCTCGAAACTTTTACAGGACCCGGCTTTGTGGTCCACCGCCTCTCTTGGTGTTGTACTTGATTTCTGCGCCAAAGTCACAAGAACAAAGGAGGGTTTTTTGGTTTATTGTGGAGGTAGTGAGGCCTGTCTTGGTACCTTTCATTCATTTTGTTGCGCCCTGGATCTGTTCTTTATTTTTTCTTATTAAAACATCCTGCTTATTTTGCTTCTTGTCTCATCATTCTTTATAAAAAAAAAAGGCAAGAAGCCATGGTATTAATGACTCTGTATACCTTGCAACGACATAGCAGTATCAGTGAAAAAGAGACAGACTCTACCGCTTTTTCAACACCTACGCGGCCGGATATTATGGTTACCAACTTGTCAGCGCAGATAGGCGGAGTGATACAGTAGTGTAGGTATCTTGGACTTACCAATGCTTGAATTTCTGTTGTGGGCCTCTCAGATAAATGGATAGCGGGTTCTGAACGAATAACTAAGTTTTCGCAAGAGTTTCTGACAACAACTACAGTAGCTCTATGGACAGCATCCTCAGTGATAGCAGTGATGCTCTACATTTACAGTGAGCAAGTAAAACATCCCAATGTGACGTTTTCCTTTCCCGCTATATATTGGCTGGCTCCAAACCAGCCTGGCACTCCAATTTATCGCTTTAAGCTCTGAAAGGTATTTTTGGGTTCACCATCCTTCTCTTTCATGGGCAAAATATATTTTTTACGCCTTACCGCATCAAGGCTGGTATCTGTTGTTGGCAAGCCAATTTCGGTAAAACAAAAACGCAATCTGTCCGAGGCAGAAATCCGACAATATCACACACTTCTTGTTAATAAGCTCGCAAGGATTTACAGGAAAAATAAACCTAGATATGCACCTGGCTGTGCTGATAATTGCTTTGTTGCTTATATGAGTGAATTTTGGCAGACACAAAAAAAAAAAAAACTAAAAAATGCTACAACCTGGAAGCGATAAAGGGGGTTTCTCAAAAATATTGCTAATCCAAGACATCCTCATCGTCTTTACTCATGCTCTTGTACTGTCTACATACATATTTAGAATAGACAAACGCAGTGTGTTATTTAGTAAGATACATTCATGCAAGACATATCCATTCCGCGGCACAAACACTCTCCCAACACAGATCAAACAAGAAAAAAAATAACATACCTCCGCAGCCTTTCAACGCGCTCTTCCTCTTTTGACAGATCCACCTTTTTCGCTTTATAATTCGTCTGGTAGTAGAGCACAACCAGGTAACGACCCATTACATTAAATCCTTGCAAATGGCTACAGGCCTCCTTGGCATCAAAGATATCCTCATAAACCACAAACGCTGTGCCTCGTGTCTTTTGTGTTGTCCCTATACGAATCTGTCGGATGGCACCGTATCTACCAAAAAGGTCATACATCTCCTCCGATGTTATCTTAAACGGAAGATTTTTCACCAACAGTATACGATTCACATTTGGAGGCAGCTGCCCCGTTCGACTCTTTCTATATGCAAGCGACATTTACAATCAGTATGCGCATCTAAAAGTATTAAGTAAACATTCCCTACAGTTGGCATTTTGCGTCGCAATTATGTTCTAGAAAATAAACATTATTTAATAAAATTGATAGCTATGGGTTAACTAAACCTGTAAAAATAACGTCCACGTGCTTTTTCAGGACGAAATCTTGAACCTGGAAGTGTGCTTGAGACTCACCATGCATGACCGCGATCGTTTCAATAAACAGGCAGCCCAACTCAAGGACAAACACACCCGCACTTCCCAGCTTTTCTTTGCTAAGCTTCTTACTAAATCTTACAATTAGTATAAGGAGCAGTGCCAATTCCAAGCAGAAAAGGGAGATGCAAGTCTACACTCATCTGTATGGAGACGGCGATGGATGAAGAAATGCAATGGGCAGGTGACAGCGCCAAACCCCCGAGCTGGTATTCCCGATGGATTGCCTGTAGGCCAAGCACGACACGAAGACAAAGGTACAAGATGTGCCAAAGCTACCATGCCACCATCAAATTGCCTATTCTATGACCGGATACTCGGGGGTTTTTAACTTCCAAAGCACCCTCGGCTAGTAAACAGCCAAGCACAAAAAACCATCAGATTTCTACTTAGCACACTGCCTCTTTGTGGATTGTAGCAGTACCCAGGTTTCTGATAGAGCCCATGATGAGCGCCATAGTCTTTGGACACAGACATTGATCTCACTTGTGATCTAGTTGCTTTTTCCACGCTAAAATAAATCTATTCTTTCTCTGTTCTTTAGTATTTTGCAAATACTGCTTTATTGTAAGAGTGCTAGCGTTTGGGAAGACTTTTCTGCGGCAAAAGGCATGGAAAATTTGCATTAAAAGATCAAAACCTTTTTACGTTGTGGACTGAGGCTTTGTTTGTGCATGGGCGAGGATTTGGTTGACGTTGGTTTTGCTGTCTAGTCATTAAAAGTGAAATCAATGAATGGCTACTGAAGTGTTTCTTTAAGTTGCTAATAACAACATCTAACTAATAAAATTCTAAGGGTGTTTTATTTATCATGTGCAGTGTCAAAAAAAGTAAGTAAACAACAAAAGCCACAAGACATGTATGATAATTGAAAAATAGAAATACTTTAAACTAAAATCTTGCATGAACTCAAGTAATTGATATAATATTGTGTATATTGTATTTACTTTTCACATCGACCACGTTTTATGAAATATTGTTTTGGCTGCCTTCCACTCGGCTCTGTCTCCACCAAACATATGAATACCTTTATGGTTGTAGTTTTTATTCTTTAGTTGGATCTTCAACTATTGTATAAAGAGCATTATCATTCTCAAGACGATCTGTTTCAAGAGAGCCTGTAGATTTATTATATTGAAAATTGGCATTTACAAGAAGAATATGCACAGCATTGCGCGGGACATTTTGTATGCGAAATGCTATCACAGTATTTTCATTAGGTAATGCACTAGGATTTTTAAGTGCTTCTCTAGGGTCAGTTGTACCATTACGCAAAATCCAATCAATCCCTATATGTAGATATCTCTGAAGAACTTCTTCAACAAGTCCAAATAGTTCACCTATGGTTCTTACTTTACTTCCGATGTATATATACTCGGCATACCTTGTTTCATTCTCATTATAATAACGAACCTTCATATTGTAGTATTATTAGCGTCACGTATAAGCAAGTATTTTCTGTTATGTAGCTAAATAGGAAAAAGGGTTTATTGCGGTATATTTTTTTTAAAAAAGAAGGATGTGTGAAGAAACCTACCAAAATGCGGGCATTTTTAATAGCCTCAACAAGCCTACAATTACTAATTGCAACAAAAATTTAGCACGCCATTTCTTTCTACCCCAACCAAGAAATGCGACAAATACTTTTGTGCAGAAATACATATACCTAAAGCAGATCACATAGTAGTAAAAACTAATGACTGTAAACTGTACAATTAAGTCAAGCATGTATCCTTTGCTAGTGAGAATGAGAAAAAGAGAAAAATAAAGGAGAAACTTGGAAAGTGGAAAAGGTTGACTGTGATCGGAGCACTGCACATATTGCGGGTGGGGGAAGCCCAGCCGTCAAGCTGCGTGGTGTGCTCCGTAGTTTTGGCGCTCCCTATAGCCAAATGGCTTCACCGAGAGAGTGACTTATAAGATCGTTTTGGCACTCCCTTAGCCAATTGGCTTCCCCAAGGGTGTGGCTTATAAAATCATTTTCTCCGTCCGTCCGTCCGTCTGTCTGTCCGTCCGAGATCAGATCCGCTAATCACGATCATGCTTATACAGCCAATAAAATATTTTTAACCATTAAAGTTTCTAATTTTCGTAGTGTTTTTTGAAGAAAAAAAACATTAAACTCTATAAAGCACAAGCATAACACTTAATATTAAGACCTTGCCTTGAGCGACGGGAACAACATCTACAACATTAGGTTAAACATTATGCCATGTAAGGGATAATAAAATCCCACCCTGAGCGGCAGGCAGCAATGCCACTATTGCGAAGTAGGGTAGTAAAAACATTCCCATCGTAAGATTAAGCATTGTATACTGAGAGAGTGCTCGATTGGTCACGCCGAAGGCATGGCAAATAAACTGAACCCGGCACTGTAGGTGCATGGGTCCTGTTTTATTTTTCATAGAAAGATTCACCTATTGTCTTAAGAGTTCCTCTGTAATTAATAGAATTTGTTTTAAAAAGATGTCTATATCTAACAACATCAAATTTTATTTTTATAAGTTCTTCCTTTATAAATATGCGATATTTTCTTAGGATCCAAAATCCTACTACATTTTTTTCGCAGAGAACTTCAACACTTTTTTATTACTATTAGTTGAAAAAAAAAATTGCACGCTGCTTTACCTCCTACCACGTCCAAGAGGAGATTTCATTTTCTTACAAAGACTTTTTTATACTTAATAGAAGCTAACACAATAAAAAAAAACCTCAATGACTGTGTACTACAAAAACAAGCTAGGCTTTCTAACGAGAAAGGAAAAAAGGAAAACAAGAAAAACTCGGCAAGTGAAAAGGATTGATTGCCTTGACTGTTTTAACTAGAATGTGGTGTGCTCTGTAGCGCTGCTGGTAGTAGGAAAGTTAGATGTGACTTTATGTGCAGATGTAATTTTTCACACTGTACTATGCTACACACATTCAAATTGTAAAGTATTTTGAAAAAAAGAAGCCACAAAAAAACAAGAACTTGCCCTCCTACCTGGCACTTGTCTGTAAAGTATAAAAAAGTCAATTAAAGCCCCAGCGTTTCCATTCTATCTGTTTGATATCAATAAGAGCGACAATGACAAGATAATCCTGGGCGGCTACACAACAAGTATTCTTTTGAGAGTAACCAGAGTTGTGCCAAGGGGCATCGTAAGAGTTACTGTGAGATTCACCTTAGGAATATTGGCGCTGTCATCCGCACTAGAGGCTTGCTGATGATATTGCCTACTGTTCCGGCAGGTCAGATAAACAAGAAGATTGGCGTTAAGAATAAATATGCTAGTAAGTACACTGTCGACTGTGATTAAATTTTTTTGCTTCGTTTCAAACAGCACTTTGGCGACAAGAAGTATGCCCTAGATGCCAAAATTATATTATAAATGTGCAAGGTCAGTGCATCTTTGGCTTCATGGGCATTGATATTTCCGAGCCCCTCAGCCCCATGTAAGCCATAGTTGACGTGTTTCTGCGCAAGTTCTACACTGTCTACGATCTTGGCAATGTCAGCATTGGTTTTTTTGCAAAAGATTCGTTTATGTGGAAGTACACTTACTAATTCACGTTGCATCCTTTTATTTAGCTTCTGGAGTTTATTTGAAACCAAATCTTACTGATTTTACTATTGAACCAAAAGTAAGGAAAACATAAGAATAAATAGCATGCAAGAGCAGCCAAACTAGTCTGTGTATGTGCTGCACTATCTACCCTGCCAAATAAATAAAAATATATTTTGACAATCTCCAGCAAAGCACAGAGATACATTAAAAATATTAGATATTTACGTCTTGGCATACTGAACTTTTAATGGCTTTAGTTTTAAGATATATGCTGGAAAGCTGGTAACGTAAAACTTACAACTTTTTTAGAGAAAGTTGGACCTAATAAAAAACTGAGCATTTAATAATAAATTCCTGCGCTGTGGCAAGTGGCAAAGCCACTATAACAAGTAGGCAGGACTAGCTTCACAGCACTTGTATTAAGCAACAGACATTTGGAAAGTTCTAATCAGAAACGCCAACGGTGTGTTCAATAAACCTGGCGCCGTGGGGGGCTCAGGGTATCATTCTTTAGATTCAGATTCAGATAATTCGGGTATTGAATCAAGAAAACACATATATGTACTAGATGATATACCACGACGGACACTAAATTTAACACGTTCAAAATTGTTTTTTATAAGTATTTCATCCACAGTTTTGCAACAATCATCATTTGTTCGAAAACCTAAAACAACCTTCTTACTAAGTTCTACATCTTCTTTGCTTTCTGTTATTTTTCTAATATTAAACTCACCGTTAGGTGAATTCCAAATAAGTCCATATTCTTTCCTAGGAATAATTTTTTGAATATGTGTCATTAACTTTTTCAAAGATTTTAAAGTACCAATGTACTTGTACTCATTATACTTTGCTTGATTTTCACTGTAATAGCGAAGCCTCATGTTTAAATGATATTATCTATACGTGTTTG
This sequence comes from Coemansia reversa NRRL 1564, assembly GCA_002705745.1. NCBI lineage: Eukaryota > Fungi > Kickxellomycota > Kickxellomycetes > Kickxellales > Kickxellaceae > Coemansia > Coemansia reversa. The sequence goes on from KZ303499.1 coordinate 74,221, forward strand.
CAACTACTTCTTAATGGGCAGTTAAGTAAAAAAAATATATATATATGTGGCTATTGTAATAGAAACTGTTAACGAAAAAGATAGATGGAAAAAAAAATAAAAAATAAAACCAGGAATTCAATGATTTTAAATAGGATGAAAAAGTTTTTTATTGTTAATATTTCAACAAAAAGTTGACATGACGCTACTTCCGCTGTCGCATTCAAGAGATATGACGTTATTATTTTTTCTTACGCAATATTAATATGTTTGAAATTAGCTTGCCAGATAGAAAACAATAACTGTACATTACAAAAGTTTTAAATATGTACACGTCTACTAATAAAAAATAAAAAAAGGAGGAATCTCAGAAAGTAGCAAGGAATGACTGCCTTGACTGGAGCGTGGTGTAATCTGCAGCGCTGCTAGTACTAGAAAAGTCAGAGGAGACTTTATGTGCAGGTGTAACTCTACGCAGTGTACTATGCAATACAAATTTAAAAAGCAAATTTTCTTCTGAGAAACCTAGAAAAAAGTACAGACTTGTCTCCGGTTTTGCTACTTGGCTATAGAGCAACTACGACACACTCTTATGCTTTTTTGATGTCAGTTGCCATCAGTGATTTTACACATACTATAGTTATGCTACGCTTTAAATACGTAGCACTTTACACATTCTTAATCTTGGTTGTGTTCTATATCAATTTGAGAAGATTTACTAATGTTCTTTTTTTTTTAAAAAAAAAAAAGAGGAAAAGCAAACGATTTTGCTGATTTTTGTAGAAAACTTTATTGAAAAAACAAAAAAATGTTTTGTTACAAAACTACTAACCATGTATATCTATTTATTATTTAAGTTTGTTTGTTTTTGCTGTCATATTGCTTGCCGTAAGTTTTATATATGATGACTAGTGTACTGTCTAATATAATAACCACAAAGATGGCATGTAATATCGAGGATCTGTCTTACAACCTTGCGATTGAAAATATATATATTGCCCAGGATATAAGATTTAAGTTGCTTTTCTGCTACAATATTATTTTGTAACAAGTTTTTTGTATAATCAATTATCAAAACAGTAACAATACAACTCTTATTATTTACAATGTAACCATAAGCCAATAATTTGCTACATGTACTAATTTGCACTAATCTAAAAATCTATACATTTAAACAACACATACGGCTTGAGTGAAAGAAAGAAAGAAAGAAAAAAAACAAAAAAGACATTTGATTATATGGTTAAATTATCATTCTGTACCCGATGATATAGCCAGACGTTTTTTGCAAATATTAACCTCATGGCTCCAATTAATTTGAAGAAATATGTACCGCTGTTGTAACAGCGAGTAAACAATAACTGCCAAAGAAAGGCCAATCCAAAGCCCAACAACTTCGAGACCTTGCGGGCCAAGTGCCAGATAAAAGCCCAGTGGAATACCAAGCAACCAGAATGAAGGAAAAGCTAATGAAACCCCCAGGGCCTGCTTGCCTAGTGCACGTAATATTCCTGCTGTTAAACCGTTCATCCCATCAAATGACTGTATAGCAGCAAAGAAGGGCATTAAATGGGCACATAATTTAGCAACCTCCTCATCGTTACTAAAAATGTATCCCCAACTATTGCGATAAATAAACAACAACAGCGAGCAAGTAATTCCGAGAACGTATCCCATGAAAATAGCCACATGTGCTGAGTAACGTGCACGACGCTGCTGTTTTAAACCTAGAGAGTTACCAATTCGCGTAGCGGTGGCCGATCCAATAGCCGTCGGTATCTGATAAGTCAAGGCCATAGCAGAAAAGATGCATGCTTGGGCGGCCATTGTCACTGGGCCAAATAGTGATGAGCCAAAAGTAACTAATTCAAATGCGCTCCAGCTACATGCTAGCATTGCAGCACTTGGAATTGCCAGACGATAGAACTCCCAGATCCCATCCAGACATTTCCACGAAAAGCCACCCCATGCTAATCGTGCAGTACTGTTTGCAGTATAGATCAGCATTCCTAAAAACATCAGCCAGTTAGTTATCACTATGGTAAATGGTGCGCCAACAAAGCCAAGACCAAGCCTCGACGACCATACCAGCAAATAACTGTTGATAGCATGTATAGGCATTACCATAGCTATTACCCATGTACTTGCTTGCATGATTCCTTGCGCCTGGACAAAACGACGTAGGCAATCAAAGACCATCATAGGCCAACTTCCTAGAAGCCATATGCGCAAATATTGACCACAGAGCGTAGAAATTTCATGTGTTTGACCTGCTAATATCAGTAGTGGCTCGATAAATGTAAACATAATAGCGGCCGGAATCAGCTGCAAAGTCACAGCAACTAGACCACGTTGCATATGGAATCCGACACGCGTTTTATCCGATGAAGCAGTGAATGCCGCCCCGCAGAATGACTCTAGTGCACCAGTTAGACCAAAACAAGGCATAATCACAACAAAGTTCACAATCATTCCGCTCAGCGAGGCTGCTGCCAGCTCGTTTACGCCGAGCTTGCCAACGCTAAGCACACTAATAAAGCTAAATGAGTTTTGGCACAAGTATGATAGCGCAATTGGTATGGTTGAAGTAAACAGCCACCATAACTCCTGTCTGATCAACACTTTATGTGTAACCTCCGGTTCATCGTCTAGCTCTATTTCAGTAGTTGCATGTGTAGGAAAGCATAGGAACAGCGCATCCTCTTCATCCGAGCGCATATAAGTACGGTCTTCATCGTTTTCCATGACTGCAGAACTTAAAAAACTGAGTAAATAAACAACAAGAAAAAAGAATGCAAGTGACTCTAACGACCCTTTAAAGATGTCAACAAACGTTCATTGACCAATATTACAGTTAATGCTTCTTATCAAGTGATTTTCATATGCAGAAATCTAAAGCCAGAAAGGGACAAGCTGGATCAATGTAAATTGCAGCAAACGCTTTCTTGACATGGCAAATTCTTAATATATTAATAAAAGTATTAACATTAACATTTTGGCTTTGTATCATCATTTTACTTCTCTGTTCCCTATTTGCAGATGCAGGTAAGACTTAGAGTTTTAGTTTAAAAGCATTAATTTCAAGAGGTTTCCTAGAATTGGCCGAGTCTAGTATTTTTTGTTTTTAGTTGGCGGGGTACTTTCAAGTATAAAAGTATAGAAGTATAAAAACATGTCAAAAATTAATATTGACAGATAAAAAAAAACAACATGGCAAACTTTCTTCTAGCATGTTTAACTCAAATGCTAAAATATTTTAAGACTCTGAAACTGGGAGAAGTGAAATCGTTTTTTGGCTCGGTGATAATGAAAAAACCTACCCGCTAATGTTTCAAAAATATGAGCAGCTGAGCTGAGATTTTGACAAAACTTCTAGAGTGTGCGGTGAAATGTATTCAGTGTGAAACCTCATATATACAAAAATGTAAGAATGTAAGCCTTGCACGGCTTGTGTCACAATTTGTATAGATGCTAACAATAATGGAATACCGTCAAGTAATGTATGCAGCATTTAGATAAAGCAATACCGCAAATAGGGGACAGCAATGAAAAAAAATCCCCATTGTTTAGCGTCTGATTCTGAGTCAAAGATTTTTGTTTAAGTACAAGGAGTATACCAAGTGCAAGACGGCTATCAATGGCCACAAAGTTCAATGACCGCACACAAGCAGCATGACTTCTTTTTCATGTTTCTAGAAATGTCTGGAGTAAAGAATGTGACACCAGACCTCAGGGCCCGTGTTGGTAAATTATTAACAATGTTTTTTGCTTGTTTATTCATATGCAATCTTCTTCCTTGCAACTTGAGTACCATGGATGGTGCTAGCAAGCTTGAAAAATATTTGGTTTTTTTTTCTCGGACAAATGCAAGTGTGGAGAAGCAGTGGAACTCATTACCTGAGTTGGATACGGACACGTGCACCTATAATTTTGCGTTCTGATAGTGAAGTTGTGTGTCAGACTTTTGTAGGTTCGTGGGAGCACATGCACGTGCTCAATGGAATTGCGCAGGGTTTTGGCCTGATGTACCTGCACAGTTGCGGACTTCATTCCTTTTTTGGGGAGTGAGATCCGAAGGCTAGTGCGTCAGATCACAATAAAATCTTATACGTTGCCGCAGTTGCATGGAAATCTGGCCGGCAAAAATATTTTCCCAACACTAAAAGGATCTGTGCCATTGGCTCCGCGTATGGCGGCGGCCTATGATTTTCAATCTAGCCCAACAAACAAACGCCTTTGCTCAGTTGCTCCACCCTGCCAAGGGAAAAGTGCCAACCAGCGGGGTGATTGCGATATAAAATGCCGCTTGCTAGAGCCTGCGGGACTTCTGAGTTTGTTTAAAGCTACATGTTGAATTCCCGCACTGTAAATACTGGTAACGGCAGCAGCTTTTGTACTTTCTTCTAAATGTATATTGGTCTTACTTGCATTTTAATTTTGCTCCAAAGTTAGTTCACTCACTAATTTCTATTGCTAATACCCACACAATAATTCCGCCATGTATCCATCACTAGCTACAGACTATTCAGAGGTTACGCTTAACGTCAGCCGAGTATCCACTCGCCACACGCGCCTTGATGTCATCAAGAGTCATATCCAGCGGCCAATGCAAAAGCTAGACACACGAAGAGATGCAGTGCGTGGCTTTAGCCCTGCATGGTTTACGGCGTCGATGGGAACTGGTATGGTTTGCATGTTGCTATATGGGTTTCCCTACGACTGGGCGCCACTTCGGTATATCTCGATGGGCATTGCACTCTTAAACCTGCTGATGTTTGTAATATTTCTGGTGCTTTTCGTCTGGCGGATAGTACAATACCGCGATTTCCACCATATTTTACTGCATCCTCAGATGAGTATGTCACTTGGCACTATTCCAATGGCACTGTGTACAATAATTAACAGTCTGGTTAGGATTCTTGAGCCATACGAAGTGTCATGTATGCCAATGTTGGTACTTGTGCTCTGGTGTATCGGTGTGGTTTTCTCTGTCCTATCGTTTCTCATTATCCCCTTTCTAGTGACATCACATCAGAACCACGCATTTGAGAAGGTTAATGCAAGTCTTCTTCTACCAGTCGTTCCTACAGTAGTCGCCGCTACAGCAGGCGCATTTGTGGCGTCTGTAAGCAATGGATCCACAGCCACCACCGTCGTGCTAATTTCATACATGCTCTGGGCAATGGGAGTTGGCATTGCCATGATGCTGGTCACCTTTTACCTTACTAGGCTTATTATATACAAGCTGCCACCAAAAGAAACTATCGCAAGCACATTTATTCCTGTGGGTCCACTAGGTCAGTCGTCATATGGGATACAGCTGCTGGGTATCCAGGCCAAACGTGTGCTTCCTGACTCTCTGCCCCAGATATCATATCTAGGAGATGTACTTCACAGCATGGGCTTTTTTCTGGGTATTCTTATATGGGCGCTGGCCATCTGGTGGTTGACCCATGGAATCTACGCTGTTATATACACACGCTTTTGTGGTCGTGTACCGTTTAATCTCGGCTGGTGGGCGCTTATCTTTCCTACTGGCACATTTGCATCAAGCAGTGGCGAACTCTGGACAATAACCGGATACTCGTTCTTTGGCGTTCTAACTGCTATTGTTACTGTCGGAATCGTCATTTTATGGATAGTTGTTATTGTTAACACTATCTGCTATGCATGGACTGGCGAACTACTAAAGCCCATTAATATCAAACATTTGGAGCTGCACACTGACGCAGAGGATTCTATTGAATCTGATAAGCTGACACCTGAGCTTCGGGTCTAAAATTTTACTGCCAGATACATATTGCATTCTCACATTATCACCGTAGATTTGTCACATAGATTTTTTTTTACGCTTTGAAAGGTTTCAAGTATACATCTTTTGCTAAAAAAAAACATTGAAGCTGTTACTAGTTTAAACTATTTCTTATGATGCGCAGCTATTTCCGAGCTATATAGCATGGGCCTGTTAGGATTAGTGCTAGCTGCTCGGCCAAGTTCCATGGTACTAGTTCTCCACTGCTTTGCTTCTAGGTCTTGTCTTTACAAAACAGCCATCCATAATCAGTCGGTTGATAGAATAAAAAGCTAGAAAATAGGCTGCCATTGTATATAGAGTAGAGATGAATGATTATCCCGCCGCAAAAATCTTTAAATTTTTATATAAAAAAATCCTCTACAAGTACTACCAAAGCTTTAATTACACAGAAGATGCTTCTGTATATTACTTCGAATTAACATCGCTGCCAAATCCTAAACAAGTGGGTGCAATACGACCACTTATAAAAGCTTACGCAGCGGCTTTAGCTTTGGGTACGGTTGCTGCCTTTATAGAGTCTGTCTTTTTTGCATCGTGCTTTTTGGCCTGATGCTTTTTCCTCTGTCTCCGACGCTTACGCTCCTCTCGTGAGAGTTCTGTGTCGCCTAAAATGTCACCAGTACGACCAGCACCAGTATGTTTCTTTTCGTAAATCTCTCCTGGCGCCAACTGATCGGCCTGGGACACACTAACAGGAAGTTTCTCCTCCATTTGAAGCGCCGGTGCATTGGTGCGTATTTCTATATCGGCAGTAGCAGGTTTCGGCGCAAAGTGGAAGTGACTCAAAGCATCAAGCTGAGTAAATAAGCTACGCATCTGGCTGTCAATGTTCCTATGTGACTCGGCCAGTTTGGCATCGTTTTCAGCAACAAATGCATCACCAGCTTTCTGCGCCATATACTCTTGTTCGTACTCTTCAGCCAAAGACTTCTTCGATGCCTTATCGTTCAGTTCAATAAAGGCAGATGGACGGAATGGCTTAGCCTGGATATCCTTCTTGCGCTCGACATCGTCCCACTCCTCGTTTAAGATGCGACGCTTAATGACATCCTCTAGAGTCACAGTAGCATCTTGTGTAATAACAGGTACTGGCTTTTGCATGTGGTCAAAGTCCAGATCCTCGTTGAGGAGACTATTCTTAGGCCGCAGGTTGGAGCCAACCTCGCCAATCATGGTCCAATGCTTATTTGCAACTGCCTCATCTTCAAGTTTTCCAATTAAACCTTGAAGCTTTTCCTGACGCTTCTCAAATGCCGACTTGTCCGCAGAGCCACTGTCATTTTCCTCATCATCATCGTCATCAAAAAGATTGGATTTGTGAACACTTCCAGAGTCGCTGCCATCATCATTGGACCCTCTTGCAGATACAAATTCTGATTCCGAATCCTCCTCATTGGATCCGAGAGCACTCTGATCGAATTTAACACGCTTGGTGCGAGAGCTGCCAGATTCTTTCCCAGCATCACGCTTAGATCCCTTTGGTGCCTTGAAGAAGTCAGCATACTTCATTTCGTCGGCTTTTTTGCCATCATCATCGCTCATGTCAATATCTTCGTCGTCATCGTCTCCCTCCTCATTGTCAAGGTCTCTTAACCCGCCGGCATCCTGGAAAAGATCAATACTCTCGTCGTCGTCTTCATCGCTAGATTCACCTTCCTCCTCATCTGTAGGTCGCGCCGGGTAATTGCCAGCAAGGATAGCGCGGTCACGCATCTCTTCCTCTTCGGCCTTGTCCGCAAACTCCTCCATCTCTGCCAGCGAAAAGAACTGGTCGTCGACAACAGAAGGCTTGGCGTCTGTATCTTCTTTTTCCTCGTCGCTGCCATGACTTTCATTTTGATCTTCCTCGTCTGAGTTAAGTCCATCTGATTCTTCCGTTGCTAGATCTGCCCCCGAGTCCAGAGGTGATTCCGCCGCTATAACCGCGTAATCGCCTTCAGATGACTCCTCTTCTTCATCTGACGAGGATGCAACCAATTGATCTCCGGGAACATCTTCTGCATCATTCTCTGACTCTGTATCCGACGATTCAACTGACAATTCTGAATCACTGTCGCCGACAGAGTCAATGAGCTGAGATAGCTCTTTCATCACTTCCGCAGAGTATTTTAGTACAGGCTCATTGCGCATATTGATAAGCTCCCATAGCTGCGTGTTTGTATCAAATCCACTATTTAGTACTGCATTCCAGTCGTCAAAAAGGCCAAACTTCTCTGAGCTATTAGCTGCATCATATGTCCTGCCCACCACGTCCATAGCTGCTGCTCGGACCTCTGCGTCGGGAACAATAAAGGCGCCTGGTGAGTTAATAAAGGTCTTGATAAAGGTATCCGGAATAGTCTGGTCAAAGTTTCCGGCCAGCGTCTGCTTTATCTTCAAAGCATTAGCAACCGTGCTGGTGGTGGTTGTAGTGGCAGGGTCGCCAGCAGTTGCAGACGCCAACGGCTTGGCCTTTGTATGCCTCCTTCCCATTGCGTGTCAATTTGTCTATAACTCAAAGATAAAAGAGTGCAAATAATAGAAGCAAGAAAAGGCGGGATGCTGGCTCTACTAACAAATATTATTGATGCAGACCAGAAAATAATTTTTTGCCGATCTCTGATCACGATCAGATCAAATGTAAAAGCATTTTTCTTGTTGCCTGTGTCAGACAACATGGAACTGCACGGTCCCGCTCTTTTTTCTTTCTGCCTTTCACTTTGATCCTTGCTCTAAACTTTTTTTTAAAAACAATGCCAAAGCGCCAAAGCAACACTGTAACATCAACGGTGGTCACCGGTGAAAAAGGCAAGATCGCCGCAGTGGCCGAAAAGGGCTCTGATGCGCAGCCATCCAGGCCTGTGGATGGCCACAAAATGGATGTAGATGGCGATGAAGAGATGGGAGAGTTTGAGGATCCATTTGAAGACGAAGTGGATGAGGACGAGGAACTTGTTGAGCACGATGAGGATTCTGACGGCGTTGATATGATGGAGGACAATCAAGACGATGACAGCGAAGAGGAAAGTGAAGAGGCAGCAGAGAAGAAACGGCAGGTGTATCTTCCTGGAGATCCTCTGAACGAAGGGGAGACACTGCAGGCAGACAACTCCGCATACCATATGCTACATAACATGTCAGTTCAATGGCCGTGTCTGTCGTTTGATTTTGTGCCAGACATTTTGGGTAACAACCGTACTGGATTTCCACACACAATGTATGCGGTTGCTGGTACTCAGGCCGACCGCTCGTACCGCAATCAGGTTCTTCTATTAAAGTGGAGTCAACTGCACCGCACTATTCACGATGATTTGGATGACGAGGACAAGGATGACGATATTGAGGATTTGGATGAGGATCCTATTCTCGAGACCAAAACTTTGCGTCATCAGGGTGGTGTCAATCGAATCCGCGCATTGCAATCGCGCGAGTCACCATTGACTGCCACCTGGGCTGACACAGGCAAAGTGCATATTTGGGATATCAAAAAGCTTATGGATGCATTTGAAACACCAGGGGCTGTAGTTCCCACTTCAGCGCAGCAGCCGCTATTTACAATTGCTTCTCATGGAAGTATAGAAGGTTACGCAATGGACTGGAATCCAGATGGTCGTTTGCTTACTGGCGACTGTAACAGCAAAATCTATCTTACAACGCGTCGAAGCGATACCGGAGCCAACTTTGTCGCCGATCGCAACGAGTTTCGTGGCCACACAGCCTCTGTCGAGGATATCCAATGGAGTCCAGAAGAGGCTTCGGTATTTGCATCTTGTTCTGTGGATCAGTCTATCAAAATCTGGGATGTACGGGCAAAGAATCATGGCTACGCACTAGATGTACCTAATGCACACGATGCGGATGTCAATGTGATTAGTTGGAATCGCAAGGCGCGCTATTTGCTTGCCAGTGGTGGAGACAATGGTGATTTCAAAGTCTGGGACATGCGCAAGTGGACTGATCCTAATGGTCGCTCTACGCCGGCTGCAGAATTCCATTGGCACAAAAAAGCAGTCACGTCGATTGAGTGGTGTCCGACAGACGAGTCGGTGCTTGCAGTTTCAGGTGCTGACAATCAGCTCTCGCTATGGGATTTGGCAGTGGAACTGGATGCTGAAGAGGAAGCCCGCCACAAGGAGGCCATGGTTGGCTCTGATGGGGCGCTGCGCCAGGTTCCGGCTCAGCTGTTGTTTATTCATCAAGGACAGACCGACATAAAGGAGCTCCACTGGCACCCGCAGGTTCCTGGAGCTCTGGCTTCGACTGCTGCAACAGGATTTAATGTCTTTAAAACAATCTCTGTATAGGCAGATTCTAGTTTTTTTTTTTTTTTATCATTTTGGTATATTTGTGCGCCACATAAATGTTAACCTACCATTGCCCATACTCATTGCTTTGCTGCCAAATCAAACGCAAAGCAAATTCCTATCATTAGCGCGTGTATCATTGAATATGCTATTAGATATTCGACGTAATCATATTTTTCTTTGTGCGAGTAATTTCTTATGACTGAACTTGTTGCATTCGAAGACTCGCCGCTGGCTCAGTATTTAGAAGAAGTTGGCGCTACCGAGACATTGGTTTCGAACGATAAAGCTGTTTTGACGTATGCACTTTATGAGACGCATGCAGACGATATCAATAATCAACCAACTGAGATGTCTGGGACATGGAGCAGTTGGTTAAGTAAAAATACAAGAGCACTTTTACGTTTTGTCTTTGGTGAGCCACCAGACTGTGGAGATAATATGACGATTGCGTCACTGACATGGCACAAACTGGTTGATCTTCTGGCAGATTCGGGCCATATGGTTGACAAATACACACCCAAAAAGACGCATATATTATCCAAAACTCCTGGCAGCATCTCAGATGCTATTGCCTTCGGCAGGACCGGTACATTAAGACATACTGCTAAACGAATTATGCCAATAGCTGTTATCGGTGGGGCGTTGCTTTCTCAGCGGCGATATCCAAACAAATATGTTTTGATACCAGGTAAAATTGCTTACATGGCTGCGATCAGTATATTTGCATTAGTGAGCGCAGTAACTACTTGCAGTATATATAGAAATATCAGGGCAAGAAAAATCTTACGTTGCGCTAATGCTTACATTAAAAATTTACATGGAATGTTATTTTATTCACGCATGCTTGATAACATGCTTCATCGAGAACTGTGTTTTGTGCAGGAGATGGATTTTATCTCTCGTGGATTTCGATTGCCGCTTATAAATTCACCTTTACAACTTTCTCATTATCGGCCTGGTCGCGGGACGATGTTTGCGGCACAACATATGCGTCAGAAAATCGGCATAGTACTTGTCCAGACTATTAAAGCATTGACAGATATAGCAATGGATGTGAAATTTGCAGAAAAATATATTAATAGTAATCTATATAAAGAGCTGCGTGATGCCACCACCAAATGTATGGTGCTTCTCGATTATTATCAGGATTCAGAATGTGTATTATCACTAGAGTATCTAAGACAGGTATTTACCGCACAATTTACGCTGCGCAGATTGTGGCTCGAATGTGTCCTTAATTGTTTTCGTATTGCTGCCGACTCGGATAATGGCAATCAAAAACAACTGCTTGATCTGTTTCAATCCACAACTAAGCATATTCAGTGTCTGCGTGTAGCGTCTGCTGGCGGACTGGATGAATTAAAGAGTGTTCGGGAGGCGCAATATTCTGCAACACGTTGGAAAGAATTGGCAGAGTCTCATCCAGGCATCAATCAAACCCCGCAGCCACTTATACGTCCACTTACCAACATGTCTGATACTCTGACTACTCTTCAGGCTAAGGTTCTTATATGTCAGGAATGTATCCACGCAACCGATGGTAGTGTAACACAAACACTAGACACTTTAACAGAAGCAAGGCCGAACAGTGAGAGATCCCCAGAGGAAATTGCGCGACTATTTGCATCGTTAAAATCGGACATTGATATGCTTGGTACACACTACCAAGAGGCAATTACAAGACTGCTGTGTTTGGAAGACGTCGATGAAAATGTTTTTGGGATTGACTCTACAATTGGCACTGACTCTGGAGCAGATGCATTGGAGTTGAGTGTGGATGATGTTCCTAGCGATGCGCGTGTATTTGGTTATACTCTGCTTTCTGCAGATGGTTTGGATGCACCAGAAATGACATTTGAGGCTAATGTGGAAGGAAAACAGCTTAAATCTGGGCGCACGGTAAGTTATTTATATCCTGTAATTTGTACATGTATCGATACCACTGGAAGCATAAAGGATATGGATGCTTACTAAATATCTTCATGGCATATAAAGAAAAAGTTATGTAGCAGCCAACATTGGATCGAAACGAGCGCATTAGGCTCCAAAGACAGAGACGTGTTGACGAGGTATGTATTATATATTTTTTAATACTTCAACAACTAAACAAAAGGTAAATGATATAGCGTATGTATTGTTAGTTAACATTGACTCTTATCTCTTTAATTTAAAAAAGTAGGAAGCAGACAAAGAACGAAAAGGCAACGTCACCACAATGATGCTAGAGTTGAGGTCTGCCATTGGCAACCGAACCAAGGGTAATATAGATTCTGGCACAAATGAACACCGCTCTGACGATCATTTAGATGGTGACGAAGATATCGAGTACACAAAATAACCGTTCTTATGTCCTTGTCTTTCATACATGTCTGCCGCATCTTGAGCAGCTTTCTGTGAATAGTAGACGCCTTGTACGGGATGCTCTACACCGTTGGTGTCTATGCGGTATATTTTAAATGATCCTGGCTGAGCATCAGATTTGGGATTGGCTGTAGAATTACTCGAAGAGAAGCGCTTAATGTGTATGTGGGACATATATGGAGCTATAATAGAGATATGTGGCTGTCTCTGCACGCACATCTTTTTTACCCAGTACATTTGTGACATTGCATAGCAATAAGGCATTTTTTTATTTATTTATCTAATGTCTTAATACTGCGATGCTACAAAGTGACATAGAGAAAAATGGCTGTGAGTGACGTGTGCAATTATACATAAAGTCAAGTGCACAAGCATTTCTCTCAATCAAAAATTAAAGCACCAAGGTTACACAATAACTAGATCATCACCATCAGGGTCATAAATGGGTTTGAATCGATTATATATCCGTCTTAGCTCACTCAGATACAATGCATGTACGCGATTGATCTCTTCGCGACTCGGTTCTGGAGTTTTCTTAACTGGAATAGGCCTACCAAAAACTGTAGTAAGCTGCGTGCGTCTGGGTACAAGGCCAAATCGTCCATAGAACAGTGGCAGGGCAAACATCATTTTGGACTGCAGCCATAGCTGTATTTTCCGCAGTAGTGGATGATTCAGTTGTAGAAATATGTCGTTTTCGCCAAAGATAAACGTTGGCACCAGAGAGGCACCAGCAATCAGTGCTTCTCTAACAAATCCCTTGCGACTACCCAAGACTAGCTTTCGGTCTCCGCGGTTTGTGTGTAGACTCTCTTTAGCTCCACCAACCACTATTGCAATACTGTTTCCGTTTCCAAGCGATAGACATCTCCTGATACTTTTCCGTGATGATGATAAGCTGCCAAGAGCTATAGCATATTCATGAAAGAATGGGAGCACAAGTGCATGTTGTAGAACTATCGGATGTATTGTTATTCCCTCCATGGCGTCATCCAGTCCGCTTTGACACGACCCAATCACCACCTGCCCTGAGAAGCACAGAATTCCATGTGGAGATACGCCAAACACGTAGCTCATTGAGGGATCTAGCTGTTTCTCCAATACCAGACGCACTGGAAAATATGCGTTAACGTATTTCCACAGCCATAGACTACGCACCCACTGCGTGCGTCGCCCAACTCCATTTTCGATAGTTGGATCCATATAGCAGTATGCTGCATAGATGGCAAGTGGTATGCGCAGCCAACCAACATATATGAATAGCAACAGGAATATGAGTGGTAGTATGACAATCAGAAATGCAAAAACCGTCGCTATAATAGTCTGCATCACCATAAAAATTCCACCTTTCTGTGAGAGTGCCATGATTTCCTTGCTTGGTTCAAATACAAGGGGCTCTGTATCGTCTGGAGAGGAGCTATCAGCAGTCGGCGTTTCCACCTCTCGCCTGGCTAATGCAGGGCGTCCTTGCTCCTTCTGTTCTTTCTCGTTTTGTCTTCCAGACCCTCCCATCGCAAAAAGTCTAGAGGCTTATGTCCGCAGTAAACTGCCGAAAGCGGCTAGATGTATTATCTAGTATATAAGGTTTTTTTTTTTAGAGCTGTCGTAACACGAGCACAAATAAATGAAATGCAAGCGCAAATTAGGTCTTTAAAGTTTATAACAAAAAAAGAAAAAAAGAATGGATAAAGCCAAAAGAGAGTGCGGAAGTTAGAAAGGCCTGATATTCTTGGCAACCCAAAAAAGAAAAAGAAAAGAAAAAAGAATCCAACCACACATGATGAATGTCCGTGTTCAAAGTTTCTATTCTTTTTTCTTCACGTTGCAAGGGGGGTTAATCCAATTTCGTTTTAAGCAAGTGGCGGAGGACCTTGCCTGACTGCGACTTTGGAATAGCGGGTATCATGCGACAGCTAATATCCGCGCCTCGTATATGTTGCCCTATCCAATCCTTGACGCCGCAAAGCTGTTCAGCAGAGCCCTCAGAAGATAAGACAACAAAAGCAACCAAATGTACATCACCATTCTCAGTATCATATGCAACAACAGCAGTGTCTTCGACCACCGGATGTTGCATAAGTTTGTTCTCAACATCATTTGCATAGATAATACCATGAGATGTGCGAAATACATCTGACATACGCCCTTTAAGAAAAACATTTCCATCAGCGACAATGCGAGCACAGTCTCCTGTGTACAAAAATCCATCTGCCGAGATTGGTTCTGTTGTTTGAGCTCCCAAGTATCCTTTCATGACATGTGGTCCTGAAATACACAGTTCGCCGTAGTCATCGGTTTCAATGCCATTTTGATCAACTACCTTGGCAATACTGTTGGGGTAGATAATGCCAATAGCACCTGGTGCCGGTTTTAGCCATGAGCCACCAGCGAGAACCGAGCAGCACTCAGTAAGTCCGTATCCAATGACTACTGGCGCATGATTGAAATATTCATAGCATTGCTGGAGCCGATCTGGTGGCAACGGTGCTCCTCCGCAGCCCACAGCCATGACTGACCTCACATCATACTGCTGCGACATATCTGTCTTAATTGCAACCTTGCCGTTATCAGATTTCACAGTTTTGGTAAACAGGGTGTGAAAGATGCTGGGTGTTGCATTCAACCGGGTAATATGGTACTTCTCAATAACCTTTAGATACTCAACAGCATCAAATGCTGGCATTAACACCGCACAGTCGCCTGTGTATAATGGTTGGTAACAAAGAACACAGTGTCCGTATATTTGCCAGAGAGGCAATGCAGAAAGCATTCGGCCTTGCTCTTTGCCTGACCCCACGGAGGGTTGCTTGTCGATAACTTGGCTTCGTGCCGAGTACCCACCAACTAGTGTATACATGGCAACAATATTACGATGCGTGAGCATAACTCCTCTTGGTCGCCCAGAAGTTCCCGACGTGTACATAATCATTGCCACCCTGTTTGCCAAATCTACATCCAAGTACGAAGGGGGCTCAAATGCTGTATTGTCAAGTGAATCGATACTTGAAAAAGATGTTTTATTTCCATTTGTGAGTATTATATGCGAGGCGGGGATTTGTAAGCCAGAATTTGCGATTGAAGCTAATAGTCGAGGCAGTAGCATGGGCGCTACAAATACAATCATAGCATTAGTTTCTTCAAGTCTTTGCGCAACCTCCTCTGTATCCATATTAGGGTTGATTGCGGTGTATATACCGCCAGCCATTAACACACCAAAGTGTATTGCGCTAAAACGTATATCAGCCGGCGAATATACGGCCACAACGTTGTTTAACCCGTTAGAGGGTGTGCTAGAATCAAAAGTAATGCCTCTAGCAAGGAGAGCACGAGCCACAGCTCCAGCCATTTGTTTTATGGCAGTAAAGTTGAGAGAATCATTGTTACTTGTGTTAATAGCCAGTGGTGGTTCTTTGCCAAGCGCCGAGTATTGACTGCTTCGTGCGTTTGTATGCTTAAAGAAGAATGTTGTCACATCTTCGGTCGGAATAACAACGTCCGGGATAGGCGAGTGTACAGGCATATTGTATGGTATTTAGAGTAATAGACTTTTTAGAGAAACTCCACAAAAACACTCTTAGCTGGAAGAAAGATAGATTGGGAGGTCTTTTTTCATTGACATAAGTCTGGATGCAACAGCATTCCTATAAGAACAGGTTCATAAATGGCGAGATAAACAAGGATTACGCATGTGCTGCATGTCCCTAAGAGCCACTCATTGTCAATGTTGGCGAAAAAGCAATATGTGCATGCTTAGGCAAGCAGCCAGCAATTGTCACATTGCATGCCATTAATTTCCGCCAGAGCACCATACATTTTTTTATTTATTTGCTGGCCAATTGCTATTTGCTATGTATTAAAAGCCAACGGATATAATGCTCATATTTTTAGTTGGAAGGTGTAAGCGTATATCTTTCAATATAGAAATAGTATACTATTGTTAGCACACATTGTTCCCCCTTTTAGTATGTAACTCGCTTTACATTTATAGATTATAAGCTTGTTTAACGCAATGCTAACTACTAAGACATGTCTTATAATTTTAGTCTACTAATACTTTAATGCTGAACTCTATCCCTTTAAAATAAAAGGCGATATCTAAAAAAAAAAAAAAAAGAGTGCAGCAACTAACAGATCTTTGCAAAGAAACTTTGCGATGGAGTAAGTCTGCTTATTCCCATCATCCAAGGCTTAAGCGCCTTTGGGACAGTAACATGACCATTGGGAAGCTGAAAAGATTCCAAAATAGCCACAACCAATCGAGGAACAGCCACTGCTGTAGCATTAAGTGTATGAACAAACTGCGTAGCTCTGACTTTGCCCCGCTTACTCTTAACTCCAAGACGAATTCCAAGTCTACGTGACTGATAGTCAGTACAATTTGAAGCACTTGCTATTTCGCCCCATTGTTTGCGACCAGGCATCCATGCTTCAATATCAAATTTTTGATATGCGCTGGCACCCAACTCCTCTGTCGGCATTTCCACTACACGATATGTCAGACCTAGACTTTTATACAGTGACTCTTGGAACTTAACCAGCTTTTGTAACTCTGCATCACTTTCTAAAGGGTCCGATATTGTGACAAGCTCAACTTTTGTGAACTGATGCAGACGATATATCCCGCGCGTGTCACGACCGCGAGATCCAGCCTCAGCACGGAAGCAATGGCTTGTGCCAGCAAGATGCCTTGGAAGCTGACTTTCACTTAGTATATTATCCTGATACATAGCAACCAGAGGAATCTCGGCTGTGGCAACAAGACAGAGCGGATCATTATCATTTTTCCCATTAGGCGATATGCCTTGTTCGGCTAAAGGTAACATTTGGTATATCTGGCTAGGCTCCCCGGAGCCAGCAGCACTGCCTTTTCCAGATTGCGTATCCGGAGATGTGCTTTTTGATGATTGTCGAGGTTGAAATCCACATGCATCTACAATGCTACTACGCGCTGCATCTGGTGTAATATACGGCATATAACCCGCTTGAATCGCCTTTGTCATTGCAAACTGTATTAGCGCAAGCTCCAATAGCGCACCCGCACCCTTCCAATAGTGGAATCTACTACCTGCAACATTAGCACCGGCCTCCAGATCGATAATCTCTAAGCTTTTGGCCAGTTCGTAGTGATCTAGAAACTTGTTCTTCGTAAGAACTTTTGTATCAATGCCGTCCAAAGGCACTGTAGCAATATTGTGCAGATTTCCTTCTACGCGTATCACTCGTGCCTGCGACGCATCGCCCACTGGAGTGTCAGGATGTGAAATGTTTGGAATCTTAGCTGCCTCAGATCTCAGCTCAGTCTCAATTGTAGTAAGCTTTGCTTGCACTTGTTGTAGTGCAAGTTTTTCTTTTTTAGCACTTGCATGGAGTTCTTCCGGATTGGTCTCTCCAATATCCTGCTCTGTAGAAGGAGATTCTGAGGAATCGGGTTTATTCGCCTCACTTTCTCCAAGCACCATACCCAGTTTCTTTGATATCGCATTTAATGTACTACGGTGCTTATTTGCAGCTGTTTCAAGCTTACAAAACTGAACATACAGCTCACCAACACGATGCGGCTGTACATTATTCACTTTGCGCTTTTTTGCATTTTCAAGTAACATATCTGCGTTATCTTGAATAAACTTGTAATCGAATTTCGCCTGTTTTAACGTTCGGGTAGGAATTACATTTATCCTGAAATTATTGTACGTATGCCTCAGACTGAATGAACGAGCCAGCAGGATACTTGTGCGATTGAATCGCTGCATGGCTATAAGCGTATTTTTTTTTTCCTCTTTATAAAATTATTTCAAAAAGCTGGGTGAAAATAGAGCAACAAGAATATTGCCACGATATCATTGAAATCTAGCAACTAAACGCGCTTGAGTCAGGCAAAACATGTCAGTGCTCCGATCAAAAAATATTTTCTTTTTTCCCTCCTGTCTTTGTTTTTTTTTTTTTTTTTATTTTTATTGAAAGTATGTGTGGGCGGCTATAATATTCAGCAACATAATGTGGACGGCTCTATTCGGTGGTAGAACAACCGTGAAATGCTGGTTCTGCAATCAAAAGACTAGATTACCACGTAGTCGTGCTGACCACGACACCAAGCACGATTGGCATTGCCACAACTGCGACAACCAAAACACACTTGATGTACAGGGAAACTTGGTCGATGCTAGGGCCGAAATGTATCGCGAGTCTCCAATATCACGCCGTCCAGGGCTTCCAACTCACCGAACAGAAAACAGCAATCCGTTGTTTTGCAGCTCCTGTCAGCGCAATCAGGAACTTGTATGCCAGATTCTGTCTGGATATCTGCCGGATGAAGATGATTATGAGTATCAGAGTCGTTTTGAACGCGCAGATGAGTATGCACAGTCGCTCAAACGTCGATATCCAATGGTATGTCGGGCGTGCCAGATCAAGGTCGATGAACGATTGCGGACACAGGCTCAGTGGATGTACCGCAGAGAACTTGGTAGTGCATTGCATCGATCGGAGAGCGCTCGCAAGCTGGCTCCACGCATATTGCCGACGCTGAGAAGAAAGAGGATGGTGGTGGCGTGGATTCTATGTGCAGCGGTTGCGATTATTACGTGTTTTCTGTGCACTTGGGTGTGGTATTGCTTTTTATTTGCTGGGTATTTGATTCCTGGCCCGACAGCCATAGGAATTGGCCTGGCACTTGCACTACTATCCTACATTTCACGCCTTCTCAACCCACTCTGGCTGTACATTGCATATCATCCTGGGATCCGAGTGGCCGGATTACCTCAGTACAGACAACGTGTTGTCAGGATATCTCTGTTACGTTGTATAGCAGCCGTAATGCAAAGGTTTATTTGGAATTCAACCGTATGGGTAGTTGTGCTAATATGCGATCTGGGCTTGTGTTGGAGCGCGATGAGGTGCATTCACACGCACGATGGTCGTCGTCCAGTGTCACGACAGAGTATAAAGGCTATGGATCAACAGCGTGAAGAAAATAGCACTATAGATGGTGGAGACGACGCATTAAACACGAGGGCTACTGGTCAGGATGCTCAACTGGCGCTTTCATCGCTAAAAAGTTTATCTTTTGACGCATCAGAGGTCAATGCCGATCAGGATGATACGCTATTTGGCTCTGCCTTCAGTAGCGCTCTTGATGGGCAATGGGAACGACCGCTGTTAGCTACTAATCGCAGGGTAAGATCTTATATGGCTGGTGCTGACAGTAGCGATGAAGAGAGATCCACTGTGCACACCGATATTCTCTCTGACATGGGGACCCTTTCCTTTGGAAATGGTGGTCATAGAGAGCTGCCACAAGACGCTAATAACATAGATGACGAACTAGCCGCGCTGATGGGTGGGGGAAATAGCGGTCAGGGTCGCAGCAGAAATATTGGAAATAGCATCCACAGCAGTGGGAGTTTGTTTCGTAAGCCTGAGACTAAATCTTTATCTGGGAAAGGCACAAATATTCCAGGTCCGCAAGGGTTTGAGCCATTTGCATTTAGACGCAACGTCTCCACTGGCTTGGAGGCAAAGATGTCGGCATTTTCGCTTGAAGATGACGGAAGCTATCAGGGATTGTTTGGCAGTACTGCTATGGATAGCAGGTTATTAGATACTTTTCAGCGGCTGGCGTCACCTGGAGCTATTGTTGGCGGCTGTGTTCTTGTATCGTGGCTTTCTGGTGAGCACATGCCTTTGTTGTTAGTGTGGATAGTGCGACTAATGCTTGTGGGCGTTACATTTGCTTCTGTGGCTTATACTACAGCTACACCAATACTTCGCTGTATTTGTGGCTATACTCTGGTCCTTGGTCTTGTCGCGATTCCTGCATTTTATACTTTAGACTCTACAAATGACCATATTTGGTCGTACACGACAACACCAAAAACATCATTCATCCTTGATACGCTCGATCACATAATTCCCAATCCCATGCTGACGCAATGGCCGCTAGCAAAGCAATCCATGAGCCACTTTATTCGCTTGAACAATAATCCAAGTCGACATTATATCGATGATGAATATGAGTACGACCACGCAATAGACGCAGATTTGACGATGGATCCAATTGCTGCTGCTCCAGATTTCACAATACCGCGTCTGATTCAAATAGACTGCGGCATAGAGCTTGTTAGCCTCGCATTTCTCGCATTCTTCTAGTCTTTTTCTTTTTCTATTCTTCGTTTCTGGAACCACCATATAGAAATTTTCTAAAAAAAAAAAAAAAAAAAAAAGCTAATTCTAATCATCCTTGGGCTCTCGATTCTTTTGCAAAGAGCTCTTAATAATAATTGGATGCCGGTCGCGTAGTGCATGTTCGGTGGTAAATCTAATATTGTACGTGTTATCCTTGTCAGTGCTGCGTGGCGCCTGTACAACATACCGACGAATAACCTCTTCAACATCTCTGGCGTGCTTCAATCGCTTTTCAATATCTTTTTGATTATCTAAAAGTCTATTTGCCTCAAATTCCTTCCGTGTTTGGTCCCTTGCTGCGGCAATTGTGTGATTGTCTCCTATATAGATTACATAATGGTTGAAAGTTGTAGATAGTTATTATATAGGTACTGCGTTTAGTAAATGTGTTTGTAGATAAAACTGCAGATAAACGTGGTAGAGGAGGTATAGGGTGTTTGTCAATAATTACCTTCAAATCGCCGCTGCTGGATTTTTAACAGCCGCCTAAAAGCAATCCGTACATTATTTGCTGACATGGCTGCTATGTTGGAAGAGAGGGAGGTTTGATAAAGTAGGCGTGCTACAAATATAATGTGCGTTGGATAGAACTAAAGTTGTAGCGGTTCTACATAAAATTGCGTTGCACTCCGATAACCCCGTGAGTTGGTAGTTGTGGGGTGTATCAGATGCGTCGTCTTAAGAGTGCGACAACCTTGCACGCTGTAAGAAAATCCCACCAATCGATGGTGGAAGGTTTTATGCCGCCTTAGTTGTGGTGGAAAGCTCAACTGCCCTACTTTAATCCGATAAAAGTATCCAGTTCTTTCTTTCTTCTACCGTTGTCTAAAGTTATTGTTATTGATTTCAAAAAAAAAAAAAATTAGAATATATTATCCATGCCTGCAGATGATCTGGACCGGGCAGCCAGGTCTATAGCAAACTCACTTGATCTAGTAAGCCTGGCGATCAAGCAGCATGCTGACCTTTTGCGAGAAGATACAGAGGAGCTACAAAATGCGCTCAACATAATATTTGCCGTGGCTGATGCGCCCCGAAGCAAATTTGTGATAACCGGAGTGGGCAAGTCGTTCTTAATCGGCAAAAAGCTGGCTGCGACACTAATTAGTATCGGAACTCGTGCAGTTGCCCTGCATGCAACAGAGGCCTTGCATGGTGATTTTGGGATCATTGAGTCTGGGGACTGTGTGATAGCATTGAGCTATTCGGGTGTCACTGAAGAGATGGTTAAACTGGCAAAAGTGCTTCGCAATCCACATAATAACTATGATGCGTGGCTAGTAGGAATGGGCAAGTCGGTCAATACTCCATTAGGAGAACTCTGTAACGCGTGGATAGGTTGTTCTGTAAAAAAAGAATTGTCAAGCGTTGTATGTGCTCCTACAATATCTTCTAGTTTGATGTTAGCTTTGGGTGACTCAATAGCGACTTTACTGATGGAACGTCAAAACTTTGGCCCATCAGACTTTGTACGAAATCATCCTGGCGGCTATTTAGGCAAAATTAGCTTAGCAAAGAGTGAGATTCAACAGTGCCAGACTTTAGCTGAATGCACTACACTGCAGACACCAACTTCTCCTTGTCATGAAAAACCGACAAATACAAGCTAATAATGTATTGCAAAACAATTCAAAATTAATTTTATAAATACACGTTTACTAGATGCAATTATTACAAAACTATAGATTATATATTAATTGTTTTAAAGACGACAAAGGTTTCATTGTTCCTAACAAATAAAAGAAACCCTTATAGGGAAGAAAACTTTTACTACTCGGAACCGAACCATTCACACAACCAAGTGAGCTGAGCCAGACCACAAAGGAGAGATGGTAATTTATTATATATGCTATCATAAAAGTCCATAAAAACTTTTAAAAATGCTAAAAAGTACTTATCCCAGTCTATCTTTGTTAAAAGTGCTCGAGTTCTATCTTTTAAGTCTTTCTTAATCAAGAAGGGCGACAAAGGTTGAATGCAAGACCTCAAAGGATTGCTAAGGGTTTGTTCTTTTGGTCATGGTCAATAGAATTGCTTTTATCCTTTTTTCTTGCTTTCTTAATTTTGTTCTATTTTTTTTATTTATTTATTTTTTTGGCTGTATCATTTTGTATTTTTCTGATTTTCAATAGTTGAACTTGCGTCTATAGTGTATTTATTCTCATCGCGAGAATGCAACCATCAAGGCAGAAGCTACCATGGGAAGTTGTTTACTTAATAGTTTGTTGTGTAGCTGATACAAGGCAGGCTTCCAAGAAAATTATACATAACAAGCGGTTCAATGGCAGCACTCTTGTCTTACCTCTTGCAGGTACAAGTCAAGTTTGGAGGTCTGCCGTGCTAACATACCTATGCAGAGCATATGTGGTTACATTTTCAAACAACAATCAAGTAATAGCTGGTTATAAGCGATGGATAAAATATAAGACAAGTCCCGAGAGCTATGCTAATAAGTTTGTAAGACGAGTAAATGTTGAAGCAAATATTGCTTCAATTGCAAGTGGCCAGTCTTTTATGGATCTTGTCGACTCTCCTGTGCACTTGCAAAAATTCTGCAAAGCACGTACACTCAAACTTCGTCTGCTTGGCAATTGGACATACAACAGTGGTACAATTGCTGATGCTGGGCGCAATGTTGCACAATTCTGTGGAATGCTGAAGACAATGGTGCCAGCAGCAACAAATGCCAAACTAACATACAATGGTAGTCCTTCTTCTGATACAGTTATAGTTGGAGAACTGGTGAGTATTCTTGCGCGCAATTTATTTAGCGGCGCGAAAAGTAAAAAATTAGAATTATTTGCTGATTTGCAGTTGGAAGTCTCTGTTGCAAACCCAGTATCCAGTTTGACGTCATTAAACGTTACATGGAGGGACAGCTACAAGCCGCTGGCTAGTCTTATTCGGCTTTGCTCTCAAAGCTTGGCCGTCTTGGAAATAACTTTTATTGCATATAATGGATTAGAAAACTTGGTAAGGGATGGCCAATTATACATTACATATCCGAACTTGCAAAAACTGGTATTATCTTCGCTAAATGGATGCAGCTCTCCGTGTATGGCATTTGGTACAACTGGTGTGCTGTTTCCTACTCTTAATCATCTACAACTAGAGGTTCACTATCCTTTCAGTGATGATACGCTTTTTCGTGGCAACTCTAAAACGCTAGAGTATTTAAAGATGATACCGGATACAACTACATTTGATATGCTAATTAGTTATAGAAAGTTTGCAAAATTGCAGGATTCAAACTTAAAGCATATGTTAATAGCTCACACAACCTATCGCGTGTGGAAATCAGACTGGGAAACTACGACTGTTGGAAAGTTTATAAAAACTTTTTCATCGAGTCTGCGGCGACTCTCACTGCCTGTGTTGGATATGAGCATCCCTAATCTTGACATGGCTAATTTTAGTAAATATTTTTCACCTAGTATAAAAGTGCTCGAACTCAAAAACAAGGAAATGTGTCTAATCGAGTTCCTTACAATACTTAAAGCACTTCCTGCCTTGACAAGCTTAGTATGTGGATATTCAGCAAATAGACATTTGGAAACTCAAAACACTTATATTGACACGTTGTATTCTCAGAACTATCCATTAAACAATAATTTCTGGCACTGGAGGCCGTATTATAAAAGTTATGCCAATAATGGCAAATCTGCCGCCAAATGCGCAATGATTCTGGCTATTTTATGTCCTAAGTTTGGTTTTGCGGAAATTTGGAGCTATGGTAGATCGCAATTTAACAATGCTATACAAGAAGAATTAAGCCGCGAGCCATATGACAAGTATGCCAATAAAATTGAATGTCTTTTATATACAGATATAATTCCATAGCTGTAACAGTATTCCTTTTTGTTAACACTGTACGTGTCTTTGATATACGCAATTCATAACTTTAAACTACTTGTACACATCAATAAAAACTGTCAATTATATATAAAACTCTGCTAGATTGTGTTTACGCAATTGCGCCGTAGGACTCAGTCGATGGATGTTGTCCAGATTTTCTTGTGCGGGTAGATCTAGCGAGACGGTCAAGACATTCCTTGACCTCATGGCGCCAGTTGACGCGGAAGAAGATGTACCACTGTTGTGCCACTGAAAAAGTAATGACTGCGACAGCCAGCCCAATCCAAAGACCAACAACCTCCAGTTTAGGTGGTCCCAATGCTAGATAAAAACCCACTGGAATTCCCAACATCCAGAACGAAGAAAATGCAAACAAAGCACCCAGTCCCTGCTTGCCCATGGCGCGCATAATCCCAGCAATAAGCCCACTTATACTATCGTATGTCTGCACAGCTGCAAAATAAGGCATCAGAAGTGCGCAAAGCTCAACAACTTGGCGATTGTCTGTAAAAATGTATCCCCAGTTGTGGCGATAGATGAACAACAGCAGAGAGCAAACAATGCCGATAACGTATCCGATAGCAATGGCCACATATGCCGAGTACCTTGCACGTCGTTGCTTTCCAAGCCCCAGCGAGTTGCCGATTCGTGTAGCGGTAGCCGAGCCAATGGCTGCCGGGGTCTGATAAGTTAGGCTTATAGCTGAAAATATGCATGCCTGAGCAGCCATTGAAACAGAACCAAACAGTGATGATCCAAAGGTTACCAATTCAAATGCGCCCCAGCTGCATGCCAGCATTGCAGCGCTTGGAATTGCTAAACGGTAGAACTCCCAAATCCCATCCAGACATTTCCATGAAAAACCGCCCCAGGCAGCACGTGCATCGCTGAAGGCAATATACAGAAGAAGGCCTGCAAACATCATCCAGCTGCTGATGACTGTGGTCAGTGGAGCGCCAGCAAAACCCAGACCAAAAGTGGGCGACCAAACCGGAAAATAGTTATTAAATGCATGGACAGGCATTACCATAGCTATTACCCATGTGCTGGCCTGCATTATTCCCTGCGCCTGAGTAAACCTTTTAAGGCACTCAAATGCCACTATCGGCCAGCTGCCCAGAAACCAGATGCGCAGAAATTTTCCGCATAAAACTGCAACTTGGTCAGTTTGACCAAGCAGAACAAGAAGCGGGTCAATAAAGATAAACAGGATTCCAGCCGGTATCAGTTGCAGTGACACTGCAACTAGACCGCGCTGCATGTGGAGTCCTACGTGTGTCTTATCCGATCATGCTGTGAATGCAGCAGTGCAGAATGTTTCCAGCGCACTAGCTAATCCAATGCTTGGCATTAGCACAATAAAGTTCACAATCATTACGCTCAGCGAGGCTGCTGCTAACTCATCGACGCCAAGCTTGCCGACGCTCAGCATGCTGATAAAGTTAAACGAGTTCTGACACAGATACGAGAGCGAGAGCGGTACAGACGAGGTCAGCAGCCACCATGCTTCTTGCTTGATTAGCGTCTGCGGAGAAATGTGCAACTCATCATCGGTCGTTACCTGGTCAATAAGTGTCGATTCAGACGAAAGTGATGCCAGCTGAGTTTCTTCATTTGCATGCATATTAGTATAAATTATGTCTGTCATTATAGTCTTTATGCTACCGGTTAAACCACAGAAGCGGGCCAGTTTTAAATGTAAAGAAAAATGATAAAAAAAAACAATTCTTGGTAGCTAAATTACAAAAACAGGGAACACGCGCCTCCAACCTGCCGGGAGCGAACACTTGCCATTTAAGGCTTACTCGACAATTATCAAGCGCACGTCCCTGAGCCGTTTGTAAACAGGGAGAGTACTAAACAAGATTGGGGAGGTGGGGAGGCATGATCGTTGTAGTGTACATGCGCCGGCTGTTCTATTTCAATCCCTTAAACAAGCAAAGAAAATAAACCCTGTTTTTCTCACCCGCCCTTTAACATGCCCTATGATCACAATGTAGCATATTCGCGAAAATCAGGAATACACGTGACATACAGTGGGCACGGAAAGTGTTTCTATGCTTTTTTGAAAACTTATTTTGATGAACACATCGCCCAGAGATGAGCTATCCACAAGCTAGTAATTTTTTAGTAGTATTTTTAGCGCTGTTTTGGATGATACTAATGGTTTTAATTTTGTTTTACAATTTACCTTACAAAATGGTCTCACTCTCATATTACCTGCTGAAACAGTTTCCGTTCAGAATTTTCTATAACATATAGATTATCGTAATTGCTTCAATATTAAATAAATATCTGTTGCGTGAGCCGGTTGGCTCACGGACATGACCATGAACCAAATCAAGCCAAGTGATGCAGATGATGATGATAGTAATTATAAGAAAGCAAAAGCAAGATAAAGATTGTGCATACGCGATACAAATGACATCTTAAGTACATTTAGTAGTACTGCTCAAACACTATAAAAAGGAGCATAGTTTCCTGCTAGTTTTGTGAATGTTTCCTTACGAATATAATTATTTCTAACACATTTATAAACTTTTTTTATTATAAGCCGGCCACTTGCCGCAATATATCTTTCAAAATTTAACCATTTGCTTTCTCTTATGTTTTAAAAATCTTTCTACAATATGTTTTAAAACAAGTTTATATTTACTTAATTACAACTTATGAAACCTATCTCAGATTAGGATGGAAACCAGATCATCTATCTGCTTGATATGAGCTACACAATGAGAGAAAAATCATTGTGAACAAAACAATCTCTGTCGACAATAAGACAAGTATTTAAAAAACATCATCCAAATGTCAAAAAAAAACAAAAAAACAAAGGTAGATGACCATCCAATCTTTCAGATTGGGATTTACGTACATTGGTCAAGCTAGTGACAACTGGCGGGATTGATAGTGTTAATAAGACAGTGAAAATTCTTGTTGAAGCTTACTCTATCATTATTTCATGTACTGCTGCATGCCTTGGGCTGTAAAAAAGCAGGATTGAGAGCAAATAAAAGGAAGCGTAAACCTATGCTTACTAGCTGACACAAGAACCAGGAACTAAAGTTTGCAAAAAAATATAAGTTATGGACCATTGAAGACTGGAAACGTGTAATATTCTCAGATGAGACCAAGATTAATTGTTTAGGGTCTGACGGGCCCAGGTGAATCTGGAGTAGGGGCTGTCCAGCTCTTCAAGTTAATGATGTTGGAGGAACCCTAAAGTTTGGTGGAGGAAGTCTAATGCTTTGGGGGTGTATATCCTATCAAGGTGTCAGACTTTCTTTTGTTAAATAGAGGAATCAATGAATGCTGTATCATATACTGACATTTTTAATACTATTTTACTGGGCGCTATTGAGAAACAACAAATGGAAGCAGATCAGATCATATTCTAATATGACAAGGATCCTAAACACACATCTAAAAAGACAACTATTTGGCTTAAAGATAACAATATCAATGTTTTAATGTGGCCTGCACAGTCCCCAGACTTAAATCCCATAGAACATTTGTGGTCTTATTTTAAGAGACGCCTTGGGGAGTATTCAGATAATCCAGATAATATCCAAGAGCTGTGGAACCAAGTTGAAAGAGAATAGAGCAATACTGGTGCATATTAATGTCAAGCATTGATTTAAAGTATACCAAGACGCATAGCTGCTGTTATTAAAGCTAAAGGCGGCTATACAAAGTACTAAATGATCAGTTCAAATTTTGAATGGAAACTGTTTTTATAGGTTTTTTTTTGACTTTAAAGTTACTTTTCGCAAAAATTAGTTTATTTTATTATATAGAATTTAGTATCATCTGAAACAGCACTAAAAATACTACTAAAAGAAATTACTAGTTTGTAGATAGCTCATCTCTGGGCTATGAGCTCATATAAATAAGAGTGGTCAAAAAAGCATAGAAACACTTTCCGTGCCCACTGTATGTCAAGCACCTGCAGTGTCACTGCCATAGAGCAAGATAATTTTTCAATTCCAGGACAATAATTGATCATGAATTACACACTTTCACCTATCGACAACGTCACACGCCTTGTTTTCGGCTCTAAATCTTTAGCAGATAATAGATCAGTGACCTTTGAAGCATATCATGCCTAAACTTACTTCTACATACAGATAGACCCTTCTAAGGTATTGGGTCGGAACGAGGCATATTTGATACCTTAAAAGGGGGTTATAAATTTAAAAAAAAAAAAAA